>SNQJ01S0120475.1:11361-27175 GCA_010110895.2 Picea sitchensis | reverse complement strand
TTTTAAAGGCTTATGGGATAGTAATAACCATGAAGGATTTAAATCGGGCTTCAAATGTACAAGGTTGAACTTTTAAAACCGACTGGTACTAGTAAGCCAAGCTTGACTGTGGGAACTACACCCTTATACTTGTATAGGTATTTGAGAGTGTAGACAGTGAGGGGGTAATCCAAAATTGGCCCTTTACAACTGAGTGAAAATGATTAACTCCAAGATGAAAGGAAGAAGGGGAAGAAGAGAGGTTTTAAGAAGCACCTCTGGGTAGCATGACACATACACAGAGGATAGGCTATTTAAGAGCTTGCAATTTCAATGGCTATGGAAGACAACAATAATCATACCTAGATATAGAAAATGGAGTTTATAGGTCTGAAAAAGAGGGAAGACAAGGATATCATACAAAGACGAGTCCCTTACAACTGTGCAAGCTTGGGAAACCAAAACCTGAGCGCAAATTTCTTGTGAAAATTAATATGAAGAGGAGGCAACACGTGATACCTGTGGATTAGACACCTGTTGGAATCTTCAATGAAATCTCAGGATGAAATTGCGAAATCTTCGGCCCTTGAATCTACTTCAACATAGAATTTGGTTGCATTGTTTTCACCTGATTAGTACTTGTGAATTTGCATAGTGCATCACTGTTCAGTTTTTTCAAAATAATAAATCTTTAACAGGGCTCGTAAATGCAATATCTTGAAGGAATATTTAACCAACTCTTGGCACTAAAAACAAGGAATTTGACATCAGTCATGGAAATCATGACTCGTGGTGGAAGTATGATGAATGGGAAAGGTGCTATGGAAATGTGTGATGAGTGGGAAATGCTCCAACTCAAAAAATTATTGGATAGGTAAGAAATGATAATGAGGCATGCCAACGAGGTCATGAGTGAGGAGAGAGGTGTATCACATCAGTCTATTCATGGGAAGGATCGACCTAGGGACAAGTCATGAAGGGGACCAAAAAATTAAGTCATGAGCTAAAATGGTTCTAAGACCAAAAATTAATTTGAGGATCAAACATGAGCTATGACTCAAAAGTTTATTTATCTAAGGGGACCTAAAAAACATAACTTTAAAGGGATGAAAATTAAAAAATTAAAATCTAAGGCTTAAAAAAGGATTAAAACAAACTAAAAGACCCATGGCAATTTAGTGTGATAACATTAGCTCCACAGAGGATGGCATGTCCCCTGCAGGCTCCCAAGAATGACTAGATTTAGTGCCTTATCCTAGGGCTATGGGGTCAGTTATTGAAACATAAAATACAAATAAAATGATATATACAATGACATGAAGAGCCACTCAAGGCTCAAGCAAACTACTTTTTCAAGAAATGCCCATTGACAGGGCCACCAAAAACCTCTTCATTCTCCATATTCTGCAACTTGAAAGTGTTATTAGAGAATACCTCAGATATTTTGAAAGGATCAATCCATAAAGCTTCAAATTTACCATGTTTGCCTTTATCTTTATTCAGTGCATCCCACTTGAGCACTAGATCGCCCAGTTGAAAGTCCTCTTTGTTCACTGTTTTGTCGAATTCTTGCTTGATATTCTGCTGATGATCATATTCTTTGTCTACAAGATTATCTTGAGTCTGTTGCACTTCAACCAGCTGCTAAATCCTTCTAATCATATGATTAGGCTCCCCTTGTTAATCTTGGAACAATTTTTCCACAGGTAAGGCAAGTTGAGAAGGAAAAATTGCCTCAACTCCATACACCAGCTGGAAAGGGGAAAGTTCTAGGGACCTTTTTACTGTCACTTTGTTAGCCCATAGAGAAAATTTGAGTTTTGAGTCCCATGCCTTTTTGTTATCCTATAACAGTTTTTTAATGATCTTTATAATGCTTTTTTTTTAGGATTTTGCAAGCCCGTTTCCCTGAGGATAGTAACGGGTAGAGTGAATCAAAGGGATCCCAAACTGTTCATAGAAATGAATCAATGGTTCAACCTTGAAATATGCAGCATTATCAGTGACGATTATGTCAGGACACCCAAACCTTGCCATGACGTCTTCAAGGAAACCAATGATCTCTTTGTGAGAAGCATTCCTTTTAGGGATAGTTGGATAGCTTCAATCCATTTCGTAAAGTAATCTATAGTATTCAATATCCATCTATTTTGACCACTAGAAGAGAGATGAATCTCCCCAATAAAATCTAGACCCCACTGCTGGAAAAGTCCTAAAGCTGCCACGGGCTTTAATGGAAAAGACTTACGTTGTTGCTTCCTGGAGAGCTTCTGACACTTAGCACACGCTCTGATCTTAGCACAAAAATCAGTGAACAAACTGGGGAAAAAGTACCCATCCCTAAGGATATTGTATATCCTTGTTATCCAATAATGACGACCCCCACATAAACTGTCGTGGAAATCATACATAATCTTTTGGGATTCTTGGGGGTCCAGGCATCTCAAAATCACTCCTAGTGGATCCTTCCAATACAAAACTTGATCAAAAAGGAAATATTTTATTGATTTGAGTTTTAAGGACCTCACCTTGTTCTTTTCCATACCCCTTGGAGGCTGTAAATTTTGCAGAAAAAATATAATGTCCTTGTACCAGCTGCAATTTGCTAGTGCAGAGATGATTTGAGAACTTCCATCGGTTATTTCAGCCTACTGATTTTCTGAACATGAGTGGATGAAATTCACCCCCAGTGATGAGAAATTTGATTCAACCAAGAGCTTGTCTAAAACCTGGCCTTTAACCAATTTGGTAGGCTTAATCTCCAGATCAAATTCAAGTAATTTAGAAACCCACTTGCTCCTTTTTTCGTCTATATCAGGCTGAATAAGAATTTCTTTTACAGCAGCTAATGGAACATAGGCAATAAATCTTGAATGCAAGACATAAAATATGAAGGACTTAAGAGATTTAACCAATTCATAGGCTTGCTTATCCATGACGTCATATTTTAATTCAACATCTCTCAATGCCCTGCTGAAAAAGGCAATGGGATGCTCTAAGCCTTCAACGTTCTTTTGCAATAGGACTGTTGCTACTGTATCAAAAGAGGCAAAAGAAAAAATAAGAAATTCCTCGGAGTAGTCTGGGATAACAGGAAATAGGGCTTCAATCAAGGATTTATTTATCTAATCAAAAGAATCATGGGACTCAGCAGTCCATTTGATTTCACTACCCTTCCTGAGCATGGTTGTGATATGATTAAACAACTCAGCAAAATTTGACACAATCTTCTCAAAAAATTGTTTCTTCCCAGAAAACATTGAACCTATTTTTTGGATCTAGGAAGTGACAATGTTTGTATAGATTCAACCCTGTTGGAATCAATCCTGTCCCATTCTGTTGACACGATATGTCCCAACAATTTCCCTTCCTTCATGGAAAACAATGATTTTTTCGGATTCAAGGAGTGGCCAAATTTTCTGCATTTCAAGAAAAAATTTCTTAAGTGATCACAGTGGTCTTTATCAGACTTAGAGTACATTGTTATTTCATATAAATATTAAACAACAAAGTTATCCTTCTCCCCAATAAATTCTATGTCCATAGCTCGTTGAAAATTTTCCCCTGCGTTCATCAAACCAAAGGGAATCTTGGCGTACATAAATGTACCCCAAGGAGTGATAAAGGTCATCTTCTCCCTGTCTTCTGGAAAAATAGAGACCTCCTTGTATCCAGAAAATACATCAACCATAGACATCCTAGATTCTCCCGTCATCTTCTGTAATATGTGCTCCATCTTGCGTAAAGGGTAATTATTCTTTTTTGAGCTTCGGTTCAGATTTCGGAAATCAATGCAAAGTCTGATTTATCCATTCTTTTTCCTTACTAGGACCAAATTGGCCACCCATTCGGAATACCTCAAAGGAATGATAATTTTTTCATCTAAAATATTTTTTACCTCTTTTTCCATGACAGAAAGCAACATATGATTGATTTGCCTCAACTTTTTCCTGAAAGGTTTGGTGTCTTCTTTTAATGGAATTATGTGCTCTATAATGCTTGTGTCATAAGTTCTGAGATCTTCATAAGTCCAAGCGAATACATCAGCAAATTCCTTCAACAACTTACTATATTCTTCCCTCTGCTCTTTTAATAGGCTTCTAGACAATTTGACATATTTCAGATTCCTTTTAGTGTCCAAATTGCACTCATTTATATCAGCATCATCAATATATACCTTCCCTTTTGCTACCACATCATTCCTGTCAAATAATATTTCCAAAGGAACTAGTCCTTTTCGAATATGTTTTCTAGGTAGCTACACAATATGATGATTACCAATTTTATTGAGGAAAACATTAGCATGAGGAGTAATTTTTGGATCATGATTCTGATCAATGGGTAATGCAAAAAACTCATTAAAAATCTTGAGGAAAATTTAATGTTCTAAATCATCTTCAAACACCTTCCAATATTTTACATTGTCTGGTATAGAAGGCTTGTACTTGACTTCTACATCATACTTGATTTTGGGTGGTATAGGAATTCTGAAGTTGCTAGCTGATACAACCAAAGAATCAGCCATGGTATTCTCTTCTCTAGGAATGAATGATTTGTTAAAAGCAGAGAAAAAACTATCCACCAAATCCCACACTTCATTTATGTAAGATCTAAGCCTAGGGTGCTTTGTTTGAGAAATATTTTTAATATGATGGACTATCAATTCAACATCCCCAAATACTGATAGGTCTTCTGTCTCCATATCTTTAGCAACCCTCAATCCCAAGACAAGGGCTTCATACTCTACCACATTATTAGTAGTCTCAAATTCTAGTTTATATGACAAAGATATTGTTTCTTGAGTTGGTGAGGCCAAGACCACCCCAACACCAACACCTTCCTTGGAAGAGGCTCCATCAAAGAACATCTTCCAAATAGAAGTGGTTAGAGGAGGCTCCTTGGAAAAAGTAATGGACTATTTTCTGATTTCTAAAGGGGGTTTAGGAGTGTTAGTGAGTTGCAAAATGCTAGATCCTAGATCTGTATCAAAGGAAAAAACAGGGTGATTCGAGCGGTTTTCTTCATCACTAATTATGTAAGAAAATTGAGCCTCCTTGTAAAGTCTTCTATGATCTCCCCAAAAACAGGAATATTAGCATAAGAGATATCTATCTGCAAGGTTTCCCCAAGTATTTTTATCCAAGATCCTGACAAGAGCATGCCAAACTTGGGGGGAACATCAACCACTATGATATCCATAAGTATACTTTTCATGAGCAACTGAAATAAGGTCACCACCATATCCTTAATGACTCCAAGACACTTCACTTTTCTAGAATCAAAAGAATATAAGTCATGATAAGTCTTTGTGATCTCTAACCCAAGTTCATCCATAACTGATTTTGGCATGAGATTGTGGGATGCCCCTGAATCCATCAAACAATTATGCAACACCTTATCATGAATATTTAGTGATGTATAGAAAGGGGGGGATGAATCATCTATGTCTTCTATCAATGGACCCACAATTATTGTTGTCTTTTCATCCTGCATATTTACTGAATCAGTGGCATTTGGAGAGGCTTTGGGATGTAACATTTTGGATAGATATTTTTAAAATTATTCATTTTTTATCAGCTCCAAAAAAGGTACATGGATCTTTATTTTCTGGATCTCATTCTCAAAGATGAAGGAAGAAGAATGCTTCAAGATCTCTTTCGTTTCAGGAGAAGGATTTATGATCATAACTTGTGGGATTTGAGAGTCTTTTTCCTTGCTACTCACTGGCATAGCCTTGGTAGAATCTTCTTTTTGGGTAGGCTGATTAGAAGCATCAGTTTTTTCTTCATTGTTTTTAGATCTCATATTATATCTATTAGTGTTTTCTTTTTCTTTATCCCCCTTACTTAACTCATTATTTTGAATATCCATCAAGGATTTCTCATAAGAGGATTGAGTTAAGTGTGGGGAGGGGGATGTGTCAGCTAAGTAGTGAATTTCAGGATCATCTTCTACCTCCACTTCTTCTTCATCAACAACCAAATTGTTTTGGACATGAGCTTCTACCCTCTTATCATCTCTTTCTCTATTTCTGTGATCTCTTGGAAGGATTTGGGGAGCATTATTTGGTCTCATGAACTTACCTCTATTTTCAGTGTTTTGATCATTTCTATATTTCTGTCTCCCTTCTGATTTTAACTTCTCAATCTCGGTGGAAAGAGATTTTACTAATTTGGTCAGCTCATCTACTTGAGAATGGACAATAGAAGAATCATAAGTTGAGGGTTCAACTCTGTTTTTCCTCCTATCCCTATTAGATTTCCCCCTCAGCTTATCTGATGCCACTATATTGGATTCTACCTCCAAGGTAGCATCTTGCATATGAACTAAGGAAGGTGATCTTCTTTCTCTCAAGAGGAGGCAGAACTCGGGGTCAAATGCACTAGAATAAGTGATTTTTTCATAAGTTTAAGTGGGTTTTATCTCATCAGGGATCTTGTTGTACATTTTGTTAAATCTTTTAGAAAAGTCAGAGACATGCTCTCCTTCTTTCATTTTTAGGGATTCAAATTCGGTGATGTAGTACAAAAAATCGTTTTTGTCCCCCTAGTGCCTTAAGAAGGCTTCATCCAATGCTTCAATACCAGTAATGGATCTAGAGGTCAAACCCCTAAACCACTTCCTAGCCTCACCAAAAAGGATTTGGATGAAAATCCTCATCCACGCATCCTCATTTCCAATATTTTGGTTATCTGGATAGCTATAGAAAGAAACAAGATGTTCCTCGGTTGTTATATCTTCTTCTCCAGTAAACTTGAGCATGTATTTCAAATAATTTCCAGGAGGGAGAGCATTCAATGGATGGGGTAAGACTAGAGGAGCGTATCTTGCAGCCACTATGGAATCCATCCTATTTGCATGGGGGTTAACAACTGCCATTTGATTTTGGATTCTTGGTGAACAAGAAGGAGAAGGAGACTTCACTGTGTGCAGATTAGGAGAGGAATAAAGTATGAAGGGGGGGTTTCAGTTTTCATAGCAGAGGGCTGAGTCTTGAAAGAAGATGGTAAGGTATGAAAGGGGAATGAAGTTTCCACTTCTTTGGCAGCAAAAGTTTTAACAGAAAGAGGTGTAGCTAAGCCTAAGTTAGGGAAATATTCAAAACCATCAAGACTGAAACACTTTTCAATATGAGGGGAGGAGAAAATATCAATTTTTTCTTCTTTCAATTCAGTTTCAAAGGAAGAGTGTTCAACATGAAACTCTTCAAAATCAAGTTTCTTAGATACTTCAACAGAAGGTAAAGAGATCTTACTTGATAAAACAACTGGAGTATCAAGAGTGGAATCAGGCAACTGACGAGAAGCACTGGTAGCAGCAGAAAATCTTTTCATTGAAGATTTTCCCTTCTTGAGTATTTTCTCTGGGTCAGCCTCAGTTGGAACCAAAGGTAGTTGTGGATTTGATCTCATATGTATGCCTTTAGGTGCCATAGCTAAAACAATGGAGTCGCCAGGTGCAAGATGCAATATTCAAGATATTGAGTTCTAATGCACCTTTAAAACTAGTATAATGTGTCATTCAATCCCAGGGAAAAGTCTTCAAATCATTCCCCGGCAACGGCGCCAATTACATTAACACTCCAAGAGTCACTCCCAGAGTGCAAATGAGAGTAATCTTGGTAACATAGAAATGTAAATGTATTAAAATGATTTGAATAAGTGGATCAACAAGATGAGAAAGAAAGGGAGAGGGAAGCAATAAGTTTGCAGAGGCATTCCATTGGGCATGGAGTCATAACATCCTACGGATCAAAGGCAATCAAACTGTATATCAGAAAAAGAGATATATAATGATGAGTAGAAGCATGGTGAATATGAAAAAATAAAGAACACCCATTTAACAAATATCCTTTCTGCAATAGATAAATATTTTCTTAAACAATGAACAATGATTTAATGGGCAAGCTACAACAGATCCACTGTTGTTTATGAATCCATCAATCAATGGTAGCTGTGATCCTCAAAACCTAAAATATGTTCAAGAAATAAGATAACATAGAAGTGTGAAAACAAATAAGAAAATCCTATAATAGCTCTCATGAATCTTTAATGGTAGAAAATTTCATAACAAACAGGCCCTCAAGCTTACAAATGAGCAACTCTAATTGCTCCTACTCTCTCAAGCCTCTCTTGTCTCATGAATCCCCTCTTCAAGAGATATTTCCTTCCTTAAATAGAAAATAACATCCTCATAAACTTAGGATTTCGAACACCATCTCCTCCATTGGATTCTAAATCTTGGAGATAGGTGGCAACAATCAAAGAGACAAAATTCCAACAAACTGTTAATTTTCAGGAATTTGTTGGAAGTCATTAATAAAATGTCTCTGCCTCATTGCATGAGGCCTTTGCTGGAGATAAATATTAAGTGTAGGTGTCCCTTGACATCTAACAGATCCATGAGAATCCATTTTTAATCCTCCTTGACAGGTGGAAACCTCCCAAGAAGACGAATATCAAAACCGTGACCGCTACAAGAAATTAGGTAGCGTTGTTGTAAAATAGTTGGTAGCACCACTTCTATGTCTAATATCTCTCAAACCATAACACATTTTGAAAAACTGAGAGAGGTTTTTTTTATCTGGAATGTTTTGAACAAAAACGTCCTCCAGGTTTCAAAAATACCTTTTCAATTATTCACAATCCAAGTTTTAAATTAGTGACTTAAAACTGGTATAATAACTCTCCACAATTCAGCCTCTGCCAAATTTTCGGTAGTGCCTTAGGTAGCACCCACCTGTGTGTCTGCATTCAATTCGGTAGCATAAATATGTGGGTTCTTTTGATTCTTGGAACATTTTTATGGTGTTTTCAATTCGTTTTCATGACACTTGGCTCCTTAACCAATCTTGTGCTAACATAGGCTCCATGGGGGATAAATTCCTCCCTGTGAGGCTCTAAGAACTCTTGTAGTTTCAGTGCCTTATCCTTTGGGCTTGTGGAGTCATTCTTTGATGCATAGTGATGAAGACAACATACTGACAACTTATATTACTCTACATTCAAATAGAAAGAAAACACACCTTCTCTTGATGAATCTTATTTATGTACAAAACCTAAGCTAACTGACTTTTACAATGGGCTAGGTGAAGGAAAACTTCCACCAAAGCCATTCAAGCAACTTGCTGACATGAGTCTTTATAATGCTAATTATTGAAAGAAGACAAGAGGAATATGACAATGGTTTGAAAACATTTCCTATATCCCCTTTGACAGTTGCTAACACAATAAAGTTTACAAGTTCCAAAACATTTGAGAAATACAACTCCATATACACCCCTACAGGGTCATGCAAATGGTGACAGAACACATGGGACCGATAGCATATTTATTTTTCCACTTCAAGTTTCTTACTATTAATTGTGGGTACAAGTGGAATAAGGATTGACGTAGGTGGCTTCTGATCAACTGATGACTATTGATTTACTTCTGGCTGTGTATAAACGATCTCTTCATGTGTCTCAACTAAGGGCTGCTCCTGGTCAAATATTCAGGTTATGTCTTCTGTGACAAGGACAACCTCTGCATCATACTCCCTGTCTTCATAATGATCAAATATAGGATAAGCTTGTTTCTAATCATCACTAGAATATTCATCAAAAATAGGCTGCCCTTCATAGCTATGATCATCCTCTAAAACAATGATTTCATCAAGAATATAATTGTTAAAAAAATCCATTTCAAGAAAAACAATAACTGCCACTTCTAGTTGTTCATACACATGATTTTCATCTGAAACAAAGTTATGAATGTTGTCCTCTCCAAATACAATAGTATTCTTTATAATTTCGTTTGGACAGTGAATAAAATCGTTTTCATCTTTATATTTGGTAGAGAAATCTAACAAATTTTGAGCACATTCTACATGTCCCTCACAACATTTATGAAAAATACTTTTAGAGGGATAAAACCTTTTGCAGTGTTCATTGAATACTCTGTGGAAATCCTTCAAGGATGAAATTTTGGAAGGGGGTAATGAGAAATACCATTTACGTGCATCCCCGTCCAATGAATACATGAACATATTCATCAATATATCTTCATGATGGATGTCAAGTTGTTGCATCAAAGCATGAAATTCATGAACATGCTCAACAGGGTTGTCATCCTTACCTTCATAAAATATGGGTAGCATATCTTTCCATTCATTAATAAGAGGCACGGGATGTGGATAATCATCTATGGATATGAAATTGAGTGGGGCAAACCTCCTGGCCAGGATAGCCTTCATAGCCATTTAATTGGTCTCATTCTAGTGGAGTCACCAACATATTCTGAACAATGGAGTCACCGTGGTGAATGTGCAGCCTTTAAGGTGTCCAACTTCAGTCAGCATATAAAGATAGAGTTGTGCAATGTCATTCTTCCCAGGGAGATTTTCAATTTTCTCAAATTTATCCCCAACAACGGCACCAAGAATGTTAGCACTAGGAATCACCTTCAGATTGTAGGGAAGTAAAGCCCAGTACCCATCAGGTTTATATGTGAATGTAAGAGTGTTTCTTAGGATCAAATGGAAAAGGAATCAAAGTGATAATGTTCCAACTCAGATAACAGGGCTAGTACGCACCAACAATCAAGTTTTTGGCTAACTTAAATCAGTAATTGGGAGTAAATATGGATAGAAGGAAGACTTGAAAGAGAGGGATGTAGGGGCTGTTGTAAACATCAGGTCTACAAAAGCCTAAGGAAGAAAGTTTCCTAATACAAGATCTTATTGAACTCATAAACTAAGGAAGATCAATAAACATCATGATAATATAATGATCAAACATCCACCATAACATCACCACAACCATTCATGTGAATCATTTAAAGAATGAACATTTAGCATCAGAAGCAAATAAGTTTAAAGAGAAGTTGATTTCTATTAGTAAAAATGTCTTAAGTCCAGTACATAGCCAGATCACAGTCACTTCATCAAAATATTATAGTCTAAGGGAGCATTCCCCAACCATCCAAACTTACTAAACCATTTCAACTATCTATTTATAATTAAAAGGGGGGAAACAGCTGGAGGTATGAGCTAGCCTCCTCCCCTTGAAAATCTCTAAACATTTATTTGATCTAACAACTTAGTTTAACAACCTATTCTATAAAATAGGAAAATGTTGGTGACTAATCCAACAAACTTCAAGATGACTTGATTCCTTCTTGCTGCGCAACTCCTTGTTTTCCATGTGTCTTTCAAAAGCATGTGGTTGTCCTCATGATGCCAACTATTGTTTCTACCATCTTCTCCATCATCACCTATCCAAAAAGTTGTTAGCTTAGCCCTCCTGAATCATTGGTGTCTGTAGGTATCTTCTTTAGGTAGCAATTTGAGTAGCGTATTTCACAACTTGGACAAGTAGAAAAGGTAGCGCACTTAGGTAGCATCAATGTGCTGCATATATCTGCAAACCTTTGTTTTCTATCAAATATTAGGTAGAGCCATTGTTCTACGCATGTATACAGACTCTGTTCTCTGTGAAATATTAGGTAGCGCATGTAGGTAGAGCCACTTTAAAGAGATCTTTAGCATAGGCTAAACTCAAAGCCATGGCTTTGAACTGCTTTTCACCTCTAATGGGATTCCTATTGCAGTTGAGATAGAGGCTTCAGTCACCTCAAATTCCAAATCCGCAAACTTGGTTTTCCTACCATCGAAATGTAATGCAAATTGTCTTGCTACCTCTGGATGTCCTCTCTGCATGTTCTCTCAGAAAGATAGGCATCCCACTTTTCAAAATACCTCTCTTTCCATGGGATCTATATAAAAAAGATTCATGTCCATAGGTTTTTTCCTAACCACCTTGCCACATTTTTGTGTCTTCCTCGATTGGGGAGTCTCCATGGTTTAAAATGAGAGCTTTTAAATGGATATGGGATAGTAATAACCAGAAAGGCTTTAAATCGGGCTTCAAATGTACAAGGCTACCCTTTCAAAATTGACTGGTGCTAGTAAGCCAAGCTTGACTGTGGGAACTACACACTTAGACTTGTACAGGTATTTGAGAGTGTAGACAGTGAGGGGGTAATACAAAATTGGCCCTTTGCAGCTGAGTGAAAATGCCTAACTCCAAGATGAAAGGAAGCAAGGGAGGAAAAGAGGTTTTAAGCAACGCCTCTGGGTAGCACGATGCATACGTAGAGGATATGCTATTTAAGAGCTTAAAATTTCAATGGCTATGGAAGACAACAGTAATCTGACCTAGATATAGGAAATGGAGTTTATAGGTCTGAAAAAGAGGGAAGACAAGGATATCATGGAAAGACGAGTCCCTTACAACTGTGCAGGCTCGACAAACCAAAACCTAAGTGCAAATTTGTTGTGAAAATTAATATGAAGAGGAGGAAACACATGATACCTTTGGATTAGACACCTGTTGGAATCTTCAACGAAATATGAGGATGAAATTGTGAAAACTTCGGTCCTCGAATCTACTTCAACATTGAATTTGGTTGCATTGTTGTCGCTTGATCAGAACTTGTGAATTTGCACAGTGCATCACTGTTGAGCTTTTTCAAAATAATAAACCATTACCAGGGCTCGTAAATGCAAGATATTTAAGGCATATTTAACCAACTCCTAGCACTGAAAACAAGGAACCTCACATAAGTCATGGAAATCATGACTCGTGGTGGAAGTATGATGAACGAGAAAGGCACTACAAAACTTCCTAATGAATGGGCAACTCTCCAACTTAAAAAATAATTGGACAGGTAAGAAAGGATAATGAGGCATGCTTATGAGGTCATGAGTGAGGAGAGATGTGTGTCACATCAGTCTAGTCATGGCAGGGATCTACCTAGGGACAAGTCATGAAGGGGACTGAAAAATTAAGTCATGAGCTAAAATGGTTCTAAGACCAAAAATCAATTTGAGTATCAAACATGAGCTATGACTCAAAAGTTTATTTATCTAAGGGGACCTAACAAACATAATTTTAAAGGATGAAAATTAAAAAATTAAAATCTAAGGCTTAAAAAAGGATTAAAACAAACTAAAAGACCCAAGGCAATTTAGTTTAATAACACCATGGATGGTTGGTACTCTTCCCCCAGCTTGAAAATCTAGCAGCTTAACTTAAGAATGATAATAAAAGGATGGAGACATGCCCCCCCAAGATTCTTTTCATTTTTTGACTTTGAGGTTGTCACCAATTTCTATACTAGATGGAGAAAAATAATAAGGGTGAATGAAAGGAAGGTTCAAATACAAGACTTGATGAAAGACTTGAATCGACAACTATGAGATCTAGATAAATAGTTGACTCGATATCTACAAGATCTAGTGAAAATACTCAACTTGCTATGAGAGGTGATTGTTTCATTTTTTAATGAGCTTGACATAAGAAAATAACTATGCCCAAGACATTTGTTTCATTTTTTAACGAGCTTTCCACAAAGAAGTAAAACTATGCTCATGACCTATGTTTCATTTTTTAGTGATATTGCCAAAGAGAAGTAAAAATATGCTCATGGCTCCAGGTTCAATCCCCAGATTTTTGTTTCATTTTTTAACGAGCTTGCTACATAGAGGAAAACTATGCTCATGACTTTCATTTCATTTTTTAACGATCATTCCATAGATAATTAAAAATATGCTCGTAGTCTCTTCTTGATCATGGATTACAAGAGTACAATTCTCTGGAACGAATACATGTCAAGGGACAAATCTCAATCATGGCTTCCAAGAGATCTTCGCTATATGGGAGAAAAAAAATCTGGAAGGAAAATATGTCGACGACCTCAATAAGGGTAGGGAGATCTGGCTCTAATATCCCTATCTAAGAGATGACCATGTCAACTACAGGATCTAAGTTAGGAGAAGGGATATATTAAGTCTCATGCGAGGTCGAACGCATGAGGCAGGTCATTACATAATTGAGCTGCAATGGAGGGGACATCACTGGCATGTATAGAATGTTCAGGGAAGGTGGATGGTTGACCATCAAATGAGGGTCAATGAATGAAATTTGTTCGATTGTTACTATTTTCCATTGTGATGGAAACATATCACTCGAAAGAGAGTGGACCCAAAATATCTCATAACATAGACATAGTCGCTCCCAAGGAGCAGGTTAAAGTCCAGGGGGTCATGAAATACCGTCACATCAGCGTAGACCAGTTTTCCTCCCAAAGTAACCAGAAACTGAGGAAGGATCCCTAAAGGTTGACTAAATCGTCTATCAAAGGTCACCAGATTCTTATTCACGGGCGCAAGCTACAGGGAACTAAAATCCTTCCAAGCATTCACAGATAAGATTCTAACAGAAGAACCTTTGTCTATTATAGTGTTAGGAATATTACTATCACAAACCTGCATGGTTATTTGGAAAGGCATGTAATAAGGAAGATGAGGTTCTATCAAATTATTCAAATTAGTAGAAATCATCTGATTGCTCAAAGGTGGTGTCATTGGGATGGGCGGAGTGCCCCCTTGTCTAGGTGAATCAGTATTAACAAGGTATACCTGAGTGACATCCTCACTCTTTGAATGAGGAGTGGGATTGACCGATGAAGGAATTGGATCGACCACTTTGGTTACACTCTTCAAGGGAGGAGTTGGATCGACCGATGGTGGAACTAGATTGACCACTTTGGTTGCACTCTTCAAGGGAGGAGTGGGATCAACCGATGATGGAACTGGATCGACCACTTGGATTTCACTCTTCAAGGGAGGAGTGGGATCGATCAATGGAGGAATAGAATCAACCAATTTGAAACTCTTCAAGGGAGGAGTTGGATCGATGGATGGAAGAACCAGATATAGCACTTTGTCACTCTTTAGAGGAAGAGTGGGACTGACTGATCACGAAATTGGATTAGTCACTTGTGTTTCACTTTTCAAATGAAGAGTGGGCCTAATGGATGACAGAACTAGATCAACTACTGGGGTTTTTGGTTCAACCAAGGATGAAACCAGATTGACCTCCTGATCAATCAGACTGACCGGGGATGGAACCAGATTGACTAGTCCATCAACTAACGATGGGTTAGAAGAGATATTGCGATAACTAATTGGAAGTTGAATCGTTTCCAAAAGATAAGAAGCCTCATCCATACGAGGGAAAAGGTGAGAGTAATGATCACCTTCACATACCAATCAAGGAAATTTGACAGTTGTATTCTTCTTAGCTTTTATAGGATAAATCCGTGAGTGCGGACACAAACCGATCTCCCTAGATCCACCTGGTATCTAGAACAAAACAGGACAAAATAATACACTTTCCCTAGATTTAGCCTATTGAATGAACTAAGAGATAAGGGTTACGGACATACGTTGTGAACTCTTTCCTTAGATATCTGTTGTTCCAAGATTCACTCCAATTCTCTCGTCCCGTCCAGATCACAACAAAACGAACCAATCAAAGCAAAGGCAGATTAAAATATTCAATGACTAGACTATACATATGATCAAGGAATTATGTAATAAAGTGACATCATCTTTATGGGAAAGGGACATATTACTGTATTGAATTAATCGAAAGTGAAACTTACAACCTGAGCCTTGATCTCATAGGTCTCCTTTCGATGGCTTCCAGCTTTGACATACACACTTGCTCATGCATGAAGAAAATCAACTACTTGTGATGACCTTGATGTTGTCTCTTGCTGCTGTAGCATCAGTTCTCCACACAGTCTTGCACTGATTCTCTAATCAACCTCTTGCTAACTTGCTGCTTTCTCAACTTAAGCCTTTCCATGAGCAATCTCCTCAATATATAGGAGAAGATAGTTTAGTTACTTGGATAGGGAATGATCCCAAGATATCTGGAATGCCATTACTTGAATAACCACTCGAAAGCCAACTCACCCTTCTAGAAGATTCCCTTCTAGAAGATTCG
>SNQJ01S0120475.1:0-11311 GCA_010110895.2 Picea sitchensis | reverse complement strand
CCAACTCACCCTTCTAGAAGATTCCCTTCTAGAAGATTCGAGATCTTTATCTTTTTCCTCTTTAAGAGCATGTTCGCACCCTAACCATGAGTACAGTGCGAGAAGTTCGCACCCCAGATTAAATCAGCCTGCGGGAATCAGGCATTCTCGTAGGTGAATATATAAGTAGCCTGCGAACATGTTTCAAAATGTGAATTCTGGAAGAAGACAACTATAACTTTTCTCAGGAAAGTATTCTTGGTAAAGAGATTGATTTTCCATCATCATGATATCATTATGACATTATCACAATGACCAAATTTGTGGATAACATTAGCAACCTTAATTTCATTACTTGATAGTGCGTCACCATCATGTCCCACAGGGGATGATGACGTGGAAGACCACATTTCTAAGACCTTGGGAATACCAAGGAAATCCCTGAGAAAGTTGTCACCCATACAAAGCCTGCAAGGGAATTTGGGTTAGGATTCATCATTTTAATCTTGTCAACTTTATCAACAGTCCCAGTACGATTAACCATAGCTAGTTTCTTGGATCCAACGTGGTCTGATGTTGTTGGAGGCTTGGTCCCTTTCTAGTTCCTCTTCTTCTTCTCTTTCTGTTTCTTCTTCTTCTTATCAACCTGGCTACTCTCTTTAAAGATTTCATTGGGTGAAGAAGGAGAAAGGGAAGGAGACCTGAGGGGTGAAGAAGGAGAAAGGTTTACATGAGGTTGATATGTGGTTGGTGTGCTTACATATGAAGCATTAGGTGCATATGAAGCACTGAGAAGATTCAAGATCACTGGAGTGGGGAACAACCAAATCAATAATATGATTGTGAGTCCTGGAAGACTCAATGTGGCAATGCATGGAGGACCAATGTTTCCAAAAGAAGGAAAGGTGAAAGGTTCCCCAGGAGAAGGGGTTCCTCCATTGGTACTACCCTTAGTTGACGTTATTGAAACTGACTGGACCTAAGGTCCACTAAGAAAACAAAAACAACACACGGTACAAATCTAAGAAGCACACAGTCAAACAAACCTTCCCACAATGAAACCACTAGTTGGTGATGAAATCCAATATTGTGATATAAATATAGGAAGGGGATGAGATAGAGTAGGTTGATCAGTTACATTGGTCACTTACTTAACAGAATTATGCCTTGGTGGAAGATTCCACACAATAATCATGGATTTACCCTCTAAGGATCCCGAGTGAGTTTGACCAATGTCTATTCCAAGTACAACGAAGACTTCCCTTCACCATCACCTTGTGTAAGGACTCTAGAGATTATGGCTACTAATGACACCAAATCGCAATCAACCTCTGGGTGGGTACAGTCAATGGTTCTGTCCAAACGTATGGGAAGGATAACAAGTCTGAAATCCTTCAAGAGAACTAAGGACAAGTGGACTAGTAGAACTCAAGATGACCCCGAACAAAATCAGAATTCACAAAGCACTAAGACCAAATGAAGATAGTTGGAACTCAAGAAGAAAAAAAAAAATACTATCTTACTACTACGAATAGTTAAGCCTCAAAGGGATAATATCCATTTCTCTTCCAAACATGACCTCATGTGTAACCCCTGTGTCAGAGGGGGTTCACACTATGCTTATATGAAAATTGGATTTACCACTACCTAGCACAAGATTCTATTTTTGTCTGATGTCTTTTGAAAGTTAACCTCACAACCTATTCCAAAGACCTACACTTGATAATGTAGGTTTGCTACAAGAATATAAAAAAGTGTCGGATCAATTTTATAAGCACTTCATTTTAGGGTTGTTGTTTACTCAAGGGTGAAAAGGTTAAACTAATTATGTTGTAGACTTTACTCCAAACGAATGAAGAAAAATGAAAGGAAAATATTTTTCTTCAATGAATCCTACATACGGTATGGAGAAGAGGTTCAATTTTCTTCAACAAAAAAAACCATTTCCCAAATGCAATTTGCTAAATGTAACCTAGTTATCTATACTACCAAACAAAAATAATGAAACTATCTTTATTTGTTTGACTCTAATACATAAAGACAACAAATGAAAATCCTTTAACACTCCTTTACTTTCAATCAAAATGGAAGAGTCGAATGCAGATACAAAAGACACGAAGAAAAAAGGATTTCAAACAAATCATGTACTCACAGGATAACGAGAAATGAATGAACGTAACTCAATCAATCAAGGACTCGACAATAGACAAGCACTCAAGGAAACAAGAAATTTCATAGAAGAATCCAAAAACTGATAGGGAGAAAGAAGAATCACTCAAATGTCTTGACAAAACAAGAAGCAATAAAAATAAATCCAAGCTAGTTTGTGGTAAGAAAAAAGTCTCAAATCATTCAAAAAGGAAATATTTGAAAAACAACTTAAGACCAAGAAAACTTTGCAAACCTTTTCAATCAGTTAGATAACCAAAAACTTTGCAAGATTCAAACCAAACCAAGAAAAACAAGGAGAATCAATATCACAATTTGGAAAATCTTTCAAGCTCAAACAAGACAACAAAAGAATTGATAAGTACCAAATATTCAACCCAAACAAATCCACAATCCAAAGTACAGACTCTAGGAAATAATCTTTGGAAGATTGACTAGGAAAAACTGAGCAGAAAAGGGTAGAAATCACCAAAAAATGAGATCAACATTCCTATTTTCAAGGGTGTTATCACATGAAGTTTTCATGGGTCTTTTGTCCCTTAGGTTTTAATTTTTATCCTTTAGTATTTAGGTTTTCTTTATTTTTCTCTTTGTGATTTTCTTAGGTTAGTCTAAACAAATAAAGACTTGGGTTTTTCATAACATTTTTGGCCCACACATATGGTTGTAGCCTAGGTTAATTTTATGGTTTATGTATTCGACTCATCTTTTGACTTGACACCAAGCATTATCGACCCCATGATCCTAACAACGTGACAAGTCACTCCATCCACTCATTCTCTTTATCCTTTCCATGTTGTCCCTATGTCCGTTAAGGAATCAAATAAAACTTTGAAAAGGGCGTTGCCAACTCACTAGGAATTTCCATAGCGCACCTTTGTCCTTATGATCCTTTACCATCATTCAACATCATCGGTTGATTTCATGTCTTTCATTGTTTTCAACACCCTTGTATTAAAAAGGAATATTGATATTTGGACATTTATGAGGTTGTTAATTGTTTATCAATTTGAAATTTTCCTCCTAAGCTCAGCGCTGCGGAAACCACTATTTCAGACAAAGTTGTGCATTGGACTACGAGATTGATTGTTCAAGATGAATTGGAGGCTGAGGTGGATGTAAAAATTCCATAGTTTTTTGCAGATATTCCATCATCGGCCATAACCTCCAGGTATTTCTTGAGCCTTTTCAGCTGCATGGAAAAGTGTTAAGATACCCCTGCCTTATCTTTTGGTAGCACCTGATCCTGCAGACTGCATCTTCTCCCACCTATTATCCTCTGTACCACTTATTCCACAGACTCCATAGGCATTTTCCAATTGAATGTTTCCTATACTAAGTTCAAGCCATTTTACTTCATATTTTTGAATGCCCATTCATTCACTTGGTTCATGTGTCCACACTACGCTATAGAAATCGCTACCAAAAATATGCTACATTTTAAAGTTTTGATGACCTTGTATGGTGGCATAAACCTGAACAATGCATCCCTGCATTCTTTTCCTCAGAGTTTCTTTCCCTCATTTTTTAAAAACCATCAAACTAGTCTATTGTTAATTCAAAAGTGAGTTGGAGAAACATACCTAAAATAGTCACACTTAATCACCTTAAAACCTTATAGATGTTTGCCTTTGTTTGGTTTCTTTATCCCTCATAGCATTACAATCTTTGATCCACTATTTCTATCCATGGATACACCTCAAAGGAAGAAGTCTCACAAGGGAGGGAGTGTGGTCAGGATTGAACCTTCTGACATGCACCTGTTTGATGTTGAGCCTATGGTCGGGGAGGTTTTCCAAAGGGTTAGTTGCCTCTCTTTTCCTCAAACCATGCAGAGGGGACACACTGAAGTAGCAAGGAAGTTTTCATTTCACTTTGATGTCATTAAGACCAAGGTGGGAAACCTTAAGTTTGAGGTATCTGAGGCCTCTATTGCAGCAACCACTGAGATACCCGACACTGGTGAGAAGTGGTTCAAATCTATGATCCTCAATGCAGCCTTTTCCAAGGATTTATTCAAATCGGACTATCAGAAAGACAATTTGTCTAACGGAGTGCCTATGAGCCACCTAGTTGAAGGATTTGATAAAATGTTGAAGATTATCCATAGATATTTTGCATGTGAGGGAAGATTTAACATGATATACCAATATCACATAAGAATCTTGCTACATTTCACAAGTAAGGATTCAATGAATATCCATTTTAATCTATTGAGAAGTATGATAAATATGTCTGATAGAGTCCAAGACAAGTGCAAGGCTATGGACACTAGTGTTTTCCACTCTGGGTTGATCAGGATGTTGGTTATGGAAGAGTTGAAGAAAATGAACATTTCTTGGGAACATTTCATTGTCTCTGCCAATATGCAGCTAGATATAGCCCTTACCCCTCAATCTAGGATGCAGATCCATTTTCCATCTAGTAGTGTTTCCTCAATAGGAACAAGCAAGAAGAGAAAAAGAAAAACTACTACCGAAGGAAAAGAAACCCCTAAGGAAATTGAAGAAGAAGAGATGGAGGTTCATCACTCCCCATAGAGAGATTATTCACTTACTCTTGCACCTGAATTGGAAGAATTCCCTTCATCAACCAAATCCACAACCAAGAGGGGGAGGAAATTTCATTTCCCTTCACTTGCTTCAGCAGCTAAGACTAGAGTCAGGAGGCCTTTTACTAGATCATCATCCTACAATGAATTTTTTGAAGTAGAAGTATTACCCAAGGCTTCAGTTCCAAGGAAAGAGAAATATAAAGGTAAAGTCATTGAGAATCCTATTGAGGTTATATATAGAGCCTTTATTCAACATAAATATAAAGGTAAATACACTGAGAAACCTATTGAGGTTATCAAAATCAACACTCCCCCTAATAATCCCACTTTCAAAATATTGATCACACAACTCACGGATGCTAGAAAAGAATTTGTTTGTTTGAAGGAAAAAAGTTTGACTAAGAGATGAAAGATGAAGGAGCTCATGGACATGTACAATGAAACCTTTGATCTGGCAAGGTTTTCAGCAAGAATATCATTGCATCTCCATAGTCAACTTAAGACTTTGTATAGGAAAAACATAATCTTTCAGTCCCAAAACAGAAAGCTCAAAGAAGAATTATATCCCTTGAAGGATGAACTGGCTTAGAGGAACTTAAATGTTTTGATAGAAGCTGCAATGGAAAGATATGAAACTGAAGTTAAGAGGAGTACCCCTACAAAATAAATAGATGTTTCCATGACAAAGGGAATTTCTCCTGCAACAAGGAAGAGTGCTAGATTGAGGAAGTAGATGGGGGTGTGACAGATCCATTTTTGTGGGTGATCACATTTTTCAGGTTTGAAATGTTCAAGTATGATTTTTCCACCTATATAGGCATCTACAGGCTCCTAGTCCATCAACTAAATTTTTTTGTTTTTGAATAATTGTTACATCACACAGAAAAAACACAGAGATTTTGTAGCACCGTGGCACTAGGGAATCATCTATACAGGATGTTCTGCAGTTGCACTACCAAAGGTGCAACAAAATCTCCTAGACAAACTCAGGAATGGTGCTACGGAATTTGCAGAGTCGTTACACAGGAATGGCACTACAGAAAGTACAGATCTATTTCACAAGAGGTGCTACAGAATTTGTAGAGTTGTTACACAGAAATGGTGCTACACAAACTGTAGATCTATTTCACAGGAGGTGCTACTGAATCTACAGAGTTTTTTTACAAAGGGTGCTACAGAACTGGCTAGAAAATGTGCTACAAAATGGCAATCTAATTGTCCATTACAGTCAAAGGTTCGAATTCATGACTCCTTCTTGATTCTTTATGATGTGGAGGGAACAAAGGATCAAGAGGTGGAAACTTGGAATCAACATACGAGCGTGGAGTAAACTTGGCACTGGAGAAAGATGCACCCAAGCTGCAAGACATACCATTTAATTATTGTTAGAGTGGTTGCCAACATGGCTCCTAAATTGTAGCAGTTTGTTAAGATCTGTTAGTAAAAATGTTAGAATTGTAGTTTTTTTGGATAATCCTAGGATATGAAGTCCAACTCGCACCTCTAGTTGTTGCATATTTTCATTTTATTATAAATACATATTTTGATCACAGCGCCCTGATTGTAATATTTTGACTAAGTAAAGTTGTTCTCTCATTATGTATTGGACTTGAGACATTTTGATTAATACAAGTCAGTTTCCTTTTATCATTTTGTTGCCTCTTATTCTGAAATTCTCATGATTGGATGATCCATATGAAATGTTTTGGTTGTATTATAATGTATGTTTGATGATAATGCTTCTATGAATGTTTTTCAATTTTTTAAAATTTAAGTCAAGAAGTTCTTGTGACTGAGTTTTTCTTATCCTAGATTCTTGAATACCTAATATTAATAGCAGACATATCCACCTTCCTCACTAAGTCTTCCTCCTATTCACATTTACCCCTAAAACACTGATTGAAGTCAATCAAGACCTCATTTTCTTATGCATGCTAGCCCAGATTTCTTTGTTAAAACATTCTTATGCTGATTGTTTTTCCATTTGACCTTTAATCACTCATTTCCATTGACAAACCTTTTTGATGGGTACTTGGATTATCCTCTTGCAATCTGAGGGTGATTCTCAATGCTAAAAAATGGCACAGAGCATTGTAGTGATCTGATAAATACTGTAGGGGAGATTTGATTACATATCAATGCTCTGATATACACTCCAACGGAGCACTACCCTTCCCGGAAACGCATAACAAAGGCTTAAAAATCAGAAAAAAATCACCAAACATTGCCATAATTTTGAGAAATTGTCAATGAAGAGAGGAGAAAGGATATAGATCAATAAAAAACAATAAAAATGATCTAAAAGGTGGGAAAAAGGGAGGTACTATCCAATTAAATACAAATCAATGTTCATCCCCAGTGGAGTCACCAATTTATGTTGTAGGAAAATTCCGTTGCGGACAAGTGAATATCCTCTTGGATTCTAGACCCCTAATACCAAGACAAAAAACATAAAAATGTACACTAACATCCATGTGAATTCAATTAACTAATCATAAAGAGAAAGAGAAGGAATGAAATGTGATGCACCTTATTCCATAGTTCGTCCTCGCTACCTCCAATCTGAGCTTGATCGCCAAAATCTTTGGCACCACTTGATACCTGCAATGCAATGGAAAGCAAAATGCAAACAACATATACTCTACTCTACAATATTAAACTAATGAAATTCATTTATCAAGATTGACATTGATATGCAACAACATAGAATTCTGAAGTGAATAGGCCAAGTAATATTAATGAGAACTTTAAAGAGATAATTACAATCTATAGATGAAGTTGTCGCATCCTCTCCAAGTCCTCCTCATCCACCCCTTGCACAATTCTCCCAAGATCATAACCAAAATCTTTCTCCCAAGATCATAAGTTTGATACCTCAAATATAACTATTTACTCTTCTCCGTGGAAAATCCCTCATTATATAGTATTTGGAGGCTTAACCACCATGGAGAGGATTACTCATTAGATCCACTAAAATGGGATCTCCAAGATATTTAGGGATAAAATATCTCTTAAGTATTTTAGGGAGGAAATATCTCTCAAGGATTTTAATGAGGAAATATTTCAACCATCCATGAAATCCTCAACCTCCCCTAAAAAATAGGAAACCAAATGTGAGTGGATTATCACACTAAATTAATTTCCTTTTCATGAATATTAATAATAATTCATGTGCACATAGTATTTTGACCTTCATATAATATATTTCTCGTCCAAATTAACTAGGGATTCTGACATATATTATTTCATGGTGTCGAGGTGTATGCGACACTTAGAAAGGTGCATATGACACTTTTATGACACTTAGGGTGAGGTGCCTAGGTGTGGAAATTTGATGTGCAATACTTTTAAGCACATGTTGCAGCATAAAATGACACATTGAATTAGTATGCAATAAGATCATTTGAGGACATTTTCATTCATTTTGTGAATATCATTGATTATTTCACCAGTCATTATGCATATGTCAAAGGCATGGATTTAAACTCTTACCAGCACCAAAACTTGGAAAAATTCATGCACCAAGTGAAGGGAATAATTTTTCCTTGCTAGTTTTTAAGGTGACCCACCTACTAGTTATTATTATCGATAATATAATAATAGTTCTTGAAAATTCTTTGCAGGAAGGAATTGTGTTGCATTTTTTTGCGTCAACAAGACACACATGGGATTCCAATCTACACCATGTGGACAAAGTACTCGAATTATTATAACACAATCAATTGTTTGTCAAAAAGGACAAGTGTTCTTTTGGGGAAAGCAAGGTCGAATACTTGGGACAAATTATGGGTCATGAGGGGGTAAGAGTGGACCCAAAAAAGATTCAATATATGAAGGATTCACTCAAACCCACGACCTTGAAATTACTTTGGGGTTTCCTTTGGGGTTGGGAAATTCTTCTAAGTTGGAATCACACTATTGTAGGCCATTTGAAACACTATAGAGGATTGGTCATGTTGCATGTATGATTGCATTACCTGCATCCGTTTATATTCATAATGTTGTCCATGTATCTTTTCTCAAAAAGTGTGTACGTAATTCTAATCATGTCATTAATTGGAATGTGATTCAGGTGGATCTAGAAAGTGATTTTCGAGTGTGATCGGTTTGCATATTGGATCAAAAGATAAAATAACTCTAGAATTGATCCATAGGGATAGTAATGGTCCAATGGACCTACTACCATCCTAAGGATGAAACTTGGGAGCATGAGGATGCTATGTGGACAAAGTACCTTCATATTTTTGAATACCTTTAAATTTTTTGTATGTACGGTTGTATATAATGCACTGGTGATAGTGTATAAATAAGGGGGAGAGAAATGTAATAACCCTAATATGAACCCCAATTGTAAATGAAAATGTAAGCATGATGATGTTGGTACATGTAAACCCCTTGTATAAACCCCTTGTCAAGTTTATTGTGTGCTTAATTATTTATGTCTAATATGGGTTTATTTCCTGTATGACGTTGCATATAATTAATTGTCTTTATTTTGTATGATGTTGTTGGTACATGTAAGCATGATGTTGTATTCATTAATATTTTCGCACATGCAGAGTATGATAATTATTGAGTTTTCCTTCTATTAAACTTTGTAATAATGGTCACGAGTTTTCGAGCAAAGGCTAGAATGTATGTGCATGCAGGGAAATAATTCGTATGCACCATAGGCTAGAATCATTGTGTGCATGAGGAAAAAGATCCACTCCCATAAGGAGAGATAAATCAGCGTGTGACACCTAATTGGTTGCACATGCAGTAGTAATCATGTGTAGAGAGTGGCTACACACACACTATACATATGTGTTCTGAATGATTGTGTGCATATTTTTATTGTGTTAATTTTTCTATTGTATCTAGTGTTAGAAGAGGAAAATTTGTGTGGTGTGATCGAACTTGGTATCATGTGTGTTACCTCACATGATTATGTGAAACTTAACGTTATAGTGTAGAATCTGGGCACTAGAGTTTTGGACTGGCATTACTTAGTAGTAAACTGGGGATGTTACAGGTTGGTATCATAATTGTATTTAGGAAGTTTGCAGTAGTGGAGACATTATAATGGGGAAACATCACCTAGCTAGGAAGTTGGGTATGTTACATGGAATGTGCATGAAAGTATAAACACTTTCATATGATTTTGTTTCCAATCAAATTCACAACTTCAAGATCCTCATTGCAAGAGTTTATATTGGGAATTCCATAGAAAACATATGATAACCAACTTAAGGTGAGAAGGTTTCTACGATGCATGCAAATTAAAGTGGATTCCCCACCATAAGTAATAATAAAAAAAATCACGAGGCATTTTCAAGATAAATTATAAACATATCTGAAAAAATTATGCATCTTCCCTTTCATTTCAAATTTACAAATATACACCACTAATGCAATGATCTAACAATTTGTGTGTTGATTTCACATAGGTAGATCTATATTATCTTCATCGAATTAGATTATAGATATTGAATCTTTATTATATAGGATACCTAAATAATCCATGAGAGTATATTCGAGATACACAATGTTGATTATCTAGGTTATCTAGAGTTCCTAAATGCTCCTAAAATGAGTTTTAAATAAATAATCTTGGCACTTTCACTACACCTTCTTTTTTGGGATTTTTCAGAACTTGATATTTTGCATAGACAGAGGATATGGATTGTGTATATGTGGTAAAATTTTAAAATTTTAGTTCTCTACACTTTCATAGATATGCTCTTTGGAATATAGGGTTCTTGAATTCTCTCGAAATCAACTTCAAATAGGTCAAGTTGGCACTTTTACTATAACTTATTTTCTAGGATGTTTCAAACCTTGATGTTTTTTAGAGGAAAAGGAGAGATCTTGGTGTGCATGTGGTGGAATTATTAGATTCTAGTTCGTTAAAATTTCATATATATTCTTTGTGGAAGTTTGGGTTCCTCGATGCTCCTGAAATCAGTTTCAAAGAGGTCATGTTGGAACTTTTTTATAACTTATTTTATGGGATGTTTCAGACCTTGATATTTTGTAAAGATAGAGGATACATAAATAAGTACCTTATATAATTGTTTCAAAATCATATTTGAAAACTTGGATATGTGGAATGTTGTACAAGTGCATTCTTAAGAAGAGGCCCAAAATAACAATATTTGGGAATGTTTCCATTTGGAAATTAAATATTTTGTGAGACTTGGTAAAGTATGAAGTAGCTAGTAGATCTAGGGAAGAAAGAAGTAGTGAGTAGACCTGGTACATGTAAGCAACAAACAAATCTGGTGAAGTTAGAAACAACAAGCATACTCAGTGAAGGTTGGTGTAGCTAAGAAATTGGCGTGTTTTTCTAAGTTGTTGCTTAACGATGGGGACTCATCTCTCTAGTAGAATGGTGTCTATGAATATCTAAAATATATTGGTGTCTATGAAGATCTAAAATATATTGGTGTATATTTCTAAGTTGGTTCTTAGTGATGGGGATTGGTTTCTACAAAGATATATAAAATTAGGTTGGTGCATATGAGGATTTTTGTTAGTGGAGATTTGTGTCTCCAATAGGTTGGTCCCTACAAATATTTGCAATAGTCTGTTCATTCCTACAAAGAATTATAAATAGAATTTTCATGT
>SNQJ01S0120474.1:13637-27337 GCA_010110895.2 Picea sitchensis | reverse complement strand
ATACATAGCCACAATACATTTCCCTCATAAAAGAGGGTTTCCTTCTAGGGCAAAAAACCCTAACATAATCTCTATCGTTAGATCTGCGACCTTATAATGAACGGTCCAGATTTACAATGAAATTACAATATACTTTTACAAGGAAATTTTTGCTTCGGGGGCTTTGCCCCCAGCTGGGGGCATAGCCCCCCCGGACCCTGCAAAGGGGGTACCCCCCCTCTGCACTCCCCCGCGTGGAAGAGTGTACATACTTCTGGGGTGTAAATACTTCATGGGGTATAAACACGGCTGAAAGCAAGGACCTTTGAATCAGGAAGATAATCAGGCTCCACAACCAACAGTATGTGGGGTTTATAAATGATGAAACAGTGAAAATACAGAGGTTTTTGAGTGGATTTCCATCCTTTTATAAAGAAAATATTCGATATGATGAGCCCAAGACCTTGACTAAGACCATCAGGAAGGCTAAGTACCTGTATGAGAAAGTCCTAGGAAGAGAATCCATGAAGAAATATTGGAAGGATAAGAAGAAGGAGAAGTCTGATCAGAGGAAGAAAGGATTCAAACCTCCTTTCAATAGAAATGAGCCTAATAAAAATCATCAAGACCAGTATGCTAAGGATGAATCCAAGAAACAAGACTCCTTGAGAAAAAGGGGAAGACCACCAATCCAATGTTGGGGATGCAAACAAGATCACTTGTACAAGGATTTCCCACACAGAAAGGACAGAGTGAAGACCTACATAACATCTAAGAGGCTACAACAGTCGAAGACATGGGAATAATTTATGCAGCCTTAGATGATTGACAAGAAGAGTACCAGTCCAATATGATCAAGGTGGAAGGTAAGATCATTAATCAGCTTGTTTTTATTTTAATTGATTCAGGAGCAAGTCATTGTTACATTGATCCTAATATAGTGGATAGATTACATTTGGAGAAAAGTAAGCTTGGGAAATCAAGTTTGGTTCATCTAGCCACTGGAACCAAAAGGAGAATCCATGATATGGTCAGAGGTTGTTCCATAAGTCTTAATGGTGTGAATACTAGTGTTGATCTGAATATCATACCATTGGGATCTTATGATATTCTAATTGGAATGGATTGGTTGGAAAAGCATCATGCTATCCTAGATTGTCATAGCAAGACATTTACATGTCTTGATGGAGATGGAAAATAGAGCATTGTGGAAGGTGTACCAAGACCCATCTCTATGGGGGAGATTCTAGACTTACAGCTGAAGATATGTTTCAGAAAAGGGTGTCAGATGTATGCATCCCATGTGGAGGAGCCAGAAAATACAAAGGGGCCAAGCCTTGAATATTTTATGGTACTGCAAGAATTCGAGGATGTATTCCAAGAAATACCAGAGTTTCCACCAAAAAGGGAAATAGATTATTTATTGATTTAGTGTCAGGAGCTTCCCGGGCATCAAAAACACCTTACAGAATGAGCGCACTAGAGTTAAAAGAATCACAAATGCAGTTGGAGGAATTGTTGAAGAAAGGGTACATACGCCCAAGTGTTTCACCTTAGGGAGCACCAGTACTCTTTGTCAAAAAGAAAGATGGGACCTTGAGGCTATGTATTGACTTTCGATAGATGAATAAGTCCACTATAAAGAACAAGTATCCTCTACCCAGAATTGATGACCTCTTTGATCAGCTAAGAGGAGCAAAGATATTTTCAAAGATAGACTTGAGATCGAGATACCATCAGGTAAGAATCAAAGAAGAAGATATCCATAAGACATATTTTAGAACCAGGTATGGGCATTATGAATTTTTAGTGGTGCCTTTTGGATTGTCCAATGCACCAGTTGTCTTTATGTTCTTAATGAATGGAATATTTAGAGATTATTTGGATAAGTTTTTCATAGTATTCCTGGATTATATACTTGTCTATTCTAAGTCAGAGGAAGAGCATGAACATCACCTAAGATTTCTATTACAAGTGTTGATGGAACATCAATTCTATGCCAAGTTGATTAAGTGTTCTTTTTATCAAGAACAAATACATTACTTGGGGCACATTATTTCGGAACAGGATATAGCAGTGGATCCAAATAATATTGAAGCCATTAGAGGATGGCTCAAGCCCAGGAATGTTTCAAAAGTCAGATCGCTTATGGGGTTAGTTGGTTACTACAGAAGGTTTATAGCAAGGTTCTTTAAGATTGTTCATCCCATCACTTATTTGCAAAAGAAGGGAATTAAATTTGAATGGACATCTGAATGTGAAGAGAACTTTAATTTGTTGAAGGATTTACTCACTAGTGCACCTATGTTAAAGATTGTTGACCCAAATGAAATTTTTGTGGTATGTACAGATGCATGCAAGGAAGGACTTGGTGGAGTCCTCACTCAAAATGGAAATTTCATCGGTTATGAGTCGAGAAATCTTAAGGAGCATGAGAGGAACTATGCCACACATGACTTGGATCTTGTTTCCATTGTTCATGCGTTGAAGATGTGGAGGCATTACCTCATGGGAAAGAGATTTAAATTGAGAACAGATCACAGTGGTTTGAAGTATATTTTTGAACAGCCAACTTTGAATACCAGGAAAACAAGATGGATGGAATTTTTAAGTGAACACAAATTTGATATCAAGCATATCAAAGGAAAGAAAAATAAATTTGTCGATGCACTTAGTAGAAGAGTACATCTCATGCATGCTAAAGATGTTAGTATGCATCAGTCAGGCTTGAAGAGAAAAAATTTAGATGTTTTCATTACATATCAACATTTCCTATAGGTAAGGGAAAGCTTACAACAAGGAGATGTACAACAGAAAATGAAAGAGTATGAGATAAAGGAAGATGGATTACTTATGCATAAGAATAGAATTTATGTTCCTAGTTTCGGAGAACTTAGGAATTTGGTATTAAAGGAAATGCATAATGTTCCATATGTTGGACATCCCGGTTACCAAAAAAAAATTACAGTAGTAAGAAGCCAATTCTTTTGGTCGGGGATGAAAAAGGATGTTGTTGATTACATCGCCAGATGTATGGAATTTCATAAGGTGAAGACTAAGCATAGACACCCAGGGGGTTTACTACAGCCATTACCAATTCCAGAGAAGAAATGGGAAGTGATAACCATTGACTTTATAACTAAATTTCCCGAGACAACAAGAAAACATGATTCAATCATGGTAGTGGTTGATAAATTGACAAACGTTGCTCATGTTTTTCTTGTAAAAACAACTCGTACAGCAGCGAATATTGCAGAAATTTATATGAAGGAAATTTTTAGTTTGCATGGGATACCTAGGACAATTGTCTCAGACAGAGACACAAAGTTTACTTCAAATTTATTGAAGGGATTATTTAAAGGATTTGATACAAATATGAAATTTAGCACAGCATACCATCCGCGGTCAGATGGGAAGACAGAGAGGGTCAACCAATTAATTGAAGACATGTTGAGAATGTATGTGATGGATAAGCCATCTAAGTGGGAAGATTACTTGCACTTGGTTGAGTTTGCCTATAATAATGGGTATCAAGATTCATTTAAGATGAGATCATTTCAAGCCTTGTATGGTATGAAATGAAGTACTCCAGTAAGATGGGACAACCCAACAGATAGAGTGGTACTTGGGCCAGAGTTGCTCAAGGATATGGAAGACCGGATAGTTAAGATTAAGTAGAATTTAAAGGTAGCTCAGGATAGGCAGAAAGTTTATGCAGATAAGAATAGGACAGCAAGAGAATTTAAAGTGGGGGAGCATATGATTTTGAAATTAAATCATAAGAAGAGCTCTTTGAAGTTGGGTAGTTGTACAAAGATGGCAGCCAAATTATGTGGTCCATTTGAGATATTGGACAGAATAGGGTCAGTTGCATACATGCTTGCATTGCATGTTTCCATGAATGTGCATAATGTATTTCATGTCTCTTTGCTAAAGAAATATCTAGATGATCTTAACCATGTTATTGATTGGCATCTGATTCAGGTAGAGACGGAGGGAGACTTTCAAGTCCATCCAATGCGAATATTGGATAGAAAAGTCAAAATTCTCTGGAATCGAGTTATAGAGCTAGTAAAATTTCAATGGACCTACTGCGGTCCTGAAGATGCTACCTGGGAGCATGAAGATTCCATGCAGGCAGAGTACTGGTAACGTTTTGAATAAATTTTGTAATTTTGATTCCCATTTGTATATGCACTAAGGACGGTGCAAAAATAAGGGGGAGGGGATGTAACACCCCGAGTTTTGAGCCCCCGTATTAAATAATGTATTTTTACACTGCTAAGAGGCCAGAGTGCCCAAACAACTATTAAAAGGCCATTGTGCCCAAGAAATTTGATGTTTTGATCATTATTAATAATAAATACCTCATTGGTTGCTAGACGGAGAAGGACAAGAGTTATAGGGGGCTATGATTCCATAAGAGAGGGGGCTTAAGGGGATAAGAATTTTATTTTATATTTTATTCTCCTTTTTTTCTTAATGGAGAATAGAAGTTAAGTGAGCTTCTTAGGGGGAATCCAAGAGGTTCTTGATCCCCACTAATTACATAAACTCGTCCCTGGTTTGTTCGGGGGGTTCTCACGTTCATTGATTCTTTCATTCATTCTCACTCCAATTATCATCCTCGTTCTACCACTGGTCGCTTCACTCTTCCCTCACGCATTCATTCACCAGATTGTTCATTGTTTCACACCTCTCATGGAGACTTCACTCCATTCACTCTTTCATTACACTCGTCTTCCTCATTCGTGTTTGGCTTGGGAAAGGAAATCGTACTATTGAAGAACAACCATGGTTTTTTTGGATGTAGATATTGTCGGTGAAATCCATTTGTGAACGAGGCCTACATATCTGAGATGTTTTGGCATGTGCCCAACTTTTCTCACAATTGTGAGTCCTGAGAGTCCCAGCATGGAGATTCTGGACCAGTTGCACTGGAGCCCTGGAAGGAGAAGGATTCCTTGAGGGACTGCGTGGAAGAGAAGGGTGGGGGTCCATTCTCTTGGGTTGTGCAAAATGGGTAGAAGAGATTTGGGTACTTGGATTTTTGTGAGTGTTGGGAATCATGCGAGAGCTTGATTGCTGACTAGTTTGGGAATCTAAGTAACACTCTGGAACCATCATTGTGGATTCATAGCCCTAGCTCGGGGGTGACATTGTTGTTGAGACTTGGAACAGTAGTTTCTATGGTTGGGTGGAAAATCCTTGTTCTACAGCCATTTGGTGGTCCTCTTCTATAAAATATAAGTGCTCTTTGTTATGGTATTATTTACATGTGTATGAATTGTTTATGTTGTGTATTTATTTATCGTTGAATTCGATATGTTTAGAGTATGCATGCTTGTTGTGTATTGKTGTGCATGTTGTATGCTTCATTTCTTTTATGTTTAGMATGAATCTTTATCAATGCATGTGAATCCATCATGCATTTCCCTATTATTTAAAGTTAGAGCAGGGGTCGAATTAGTCCAGAGAAGGGACTTGTGGTTAGCATGCCCGGCCTGTGGGTGGTTGGGTATGTTATAATGCTCAATAGAAAGTACCTTATAATGTAGGACAGTATTTAAAATCTTTAAGGGCCTTAATCAATGCATATGCTTTGTTTTCCATAGTATTGTACTTTAATTCAACATCCCTCAATGATTTTGTAAAGAATGTTATTGGTTTCTCATGACCTTCAATATTATTTTGTAACAAGATGTCTTCAATTGTACTTTTAGAAGAAAAAGAAAAGATTAGGAACTCTTTATCATAATCAGTACTAAGTGAGACTAGGGATTCTCCTAAAGCCTTTTTTGTTTGCTAAAAAGAGTCTCTGGCTTCAAATGTCCATTTTATTTCACTGTCTTTCTTGAGCATATCTATGATATTTTTCATGATTTCTACAAAATTTGGAATGAATCTTCTGGGAAATTTTATATTGTCTAAAAAGGACTAAACCTATTTTTTGTTCCTTGGTAATCCAATTAATTTGATTGCTTAAACTCTTTCAATATATTTTCTAACTCTTTTTTTAGATACTATATGAACCAACATATTTCCCTCATTCATTCCAAAATAGGACTTCTTAGGATTTAGGGATAAACCAAATTTTATGTACTTCTTGAAATTATGCCTTAAGTGTTGAAGGTAATATTCATCATATCTTGAGAACATGTTCATGTCATCCAATTTAAATGACTACGAACTTATCCTTTTCTCCAACAAAATCTATGTCCATGGCTCTTTGGAAAGTAGCCCCTACATTGATCATCCCAAAAGGCATCTTGTCATACATGAAAGTTCCCCAAGGTGTAGTAAATTCAGTCTTCTCTCTATCATTCATATGCATAGCCACTTGATAGTAACCTAAGAAGCCATCCATCATTGATATTATACTCTCTCTCTCTCAACTTTCTATAATATGTCGTCCATTTTGGGTAGGGGTTAGTTATCCTTTAGTGAGTGCTTATTCATATTTCTAAAGTCTACACACAATCTAATATCTCCATTCTTCTTCCTTACATGGACTAGATTTTCCACCCATTCTGAATATCTAAGAGGGATGATGATCATGGCATCCAATGATTTTCTGACTTCTTTCTCAATGATAGGTAACATAATAGGATTGACTTGTCTCATCTTCTGTTTGACAGGTTGTGTACCAAGTTTCAATGGTATTATATGTCGAATAATACTAGTGTCATAGGTCTTCAGCTTTTCATATTTCCATGCAAAGACATCTACATATTCTTTAAAAATATCAACAGATCTTTTCTTGGATAACCTGATATACTTAGGTTCCTCTTCAATTCCTATGTTTCAATCATCTACATTCTCATCCTTTGGGTGCACAACAAGCTTAATATTCACATCATTCCTATCAAATAATTTCTCAAGTGGTACCAATATTTTGGAATAAAATTGTTCTTTAATTACAAGATTTTATGATTTCCATGCAATTGTTAAACTCTGGGACTGATCCAACCTCTTCCTCAAGAAAATATCCAATCCCTTTATCTTCATCCAGATCAATATTGATAGATGAAAACTCATCTATTACTTCCAAAAATATCTGAATTTGTTGATCATCTTCAAACAATTGTCAATGCTTAAAATTTTCTGGGATAGATGGCCTATATCTCACTTCTATTTCATATTTGACCTGAGGTATATTTCGAGTTTTTTAAGTACTATCAGCTAGTGCTAAAGAGTTTGCTTGTTGGTTAAACCCTCTTGGGACAGCAGTGATATTAAAGGCTTCAAAGAAGTTATCTATCATATCCCATACCTTTTTTTTATATTCTCTCATTCTTTGGTGTTTTATCTGATAAATACTTTTTACTTGTTGCACTACCAATTATGAATCCCCAAAAAACTAAAAGTTTTGTAATTTTCAACATCCTAGAAGCTTCTAAGCCTATAATTAGAGCCTCGTATTCAACAACACTGTTTGTAACTTTAAATTCTAGTTTGAAAGACAATGAAATTTTCTCCTTATTGGGGGAAATTAACACTATCCCATATCCAGCACCTTCCTTAGAATATGCCCCATCAAAATAGAGTTTCTATATTTCCTCACTATTAACACCAGAATCATAGGGAAAAATTTTGGACCTGGTACCTTCAACATGTCCCTCATTTATTGATAAAATGAAACATCCCATATCATCTTCCACATCATATATAGGGTGATTCTTAGGATTATTTTGATCACTCACCACATAAGAAAATTTAGTCTCTCTATATAACCTTCTATTTTCTCCTCCAAAAACTAGAACTATGCATAAGTCATATCCATCTGCATTGTACCTCCTAACTTACTTGTCCAAGTTCTAGACAACAACATACCATAATTTGCAAGTACATATACTACTACTACATCCATCATAATTCTCTTCACATGTAACTGAGCTAAAGTGACCACAATATCCTTAATCATACCCTTGAATCAAATGAATATAAATCTTGATAGGGTCTAGTTATCTCTAATCCAAGTGTTTCCATTACTATCTTAGGAATTAGATTATGTGAATCCCTAGAGTCCAACATGCATTTGTGTAACAATTTGTCATCAATATTTAAAGTCACATAAAAGGGAGAAACAACATCTTATTTTTCATCGATGTGTGGTCCAAACATAATAGTAGGACATTCATCATGTAAGTTTAAAGTATCTAGTTGATTTCTCGACCCTCCTCCATGTATAATTTTGTCAATTTGTCTCTGATAAAGAGGATTATTGGCCAATTCAATTAAAGGAATAGGTATTCTGATTTTACCAAACTCTTGTTCAATATTAAAATGTGAAACAACTTTATCAACTCCTTTATGTTCACTATCTCCTTTTATTTGTTCTTGAGTATCAACTTTTTTGTAGAAATTATTGTTTCATTTGTCTTATCTTTAGATTGACTTAAAGATAAATTTTTATGTTGTGGGTGACTGTCTTGTTTACCAGTAGTTGGCCTTGGTATCAGGTCATATTTTTTATCTAATTTAGTTTGAAAATCATCAGCAAACGGTCTGTATTGATAGGATGATGATCCCAATTGGCTTGTGTCTTTACCCAAATGATGTTGTTTGGAACCAAGGGATTTCTCATAGTCGATCTAATTTAGGTCAATAACACTAGTTTCATCTTGAAGCAAGTGCATTTCTTCTTTAAAATCAGCATACTCTTCATCTCTAGCATCATCAAGTAAATTGTTGTCATTGTTATTTCTGACAGGTGGTTGAATAGGTTGGTATTCATTTCTTCTTTCCTTACACATAATATGTGGGTTAAAATGTCTCTTGAATTAATTTGGGTTCCTATGTCCTCCTTTTGGATTTGATTTAATAGGATTATTACCCTCCACTTCAATTCTAGTTAATTTATTAGATAAATTTCTTATGAGTTTAGACATTTCTTCAATCTTGGCCTCATGAGAGTCTTTACTAGAACGTAAAGCACCAACCTCATATTTTTCCTTCTTTCTATATTTATCTATTTGATATGATCTAGGTTTAATGTTACCTGAGGTGGTCATATTACCCTCAATTTATATGGCATCATCTTGCATTATGAGAAGGGTTGTATATCTTCTTTCTCTCAAAATTGTGGCAAAATCAACTTCAAAATCTCTAGCATAAGTAACCTTAGTTGTTGCTTGAGAAATTTTGATGTCATGAGAAATTTTATCATACACCGTGTTAGAAATATTATTAAACTCCACCACATATTCCCCAAAGTTCTTCTTTATAGATCCAAACTCGATTAAATAATACAAGTGATCCATTTTCTCTCCTCATTTCCTCATAAAAGTTGCTTCTAGAACAGTCCAAGAATTAATTGAAGCTGGAGGTAACCCCCTGAAACATTTCCCAACATCTCCCTCAAAGGTTTAGAAAAAAAGTCTCATAAAAACATCATCATGCTCTATAAATAGATTATCAGTAACATCTTGAAAGGTTGACATATGTTCTTCAGCAAAAACAATCTTCTCCCCATCATACTTTGGTAGTAATTTAAGGTAGTTATCAGGGATATCATGAACATTTTGAGGAAGATGTAAAAGGACATACCTAGCTACCACACATGGGTTTATAGGTGGTGGAGGTGGTGTTTTATTTCTACCACCCTTTCCTCCTCCTGTCCAAGCCATTAGGTGTTTAAGAATAAGACTGTTGGCTTCAGAAGATAAGGGAGGTACAGGGTTTTTCAAGTAGGGCCTTAAAGAGGAATTTTCTGAGTGAGAAAATCCTAAGGAGGAATCCTGAAAATCAATTAAGGGTTGGTTAAGGAATATCACAGAAGAATTGGTCTCTCTAGGAGTATCATGGAGACTTAATTGTTAATTTACTTGATAAGCATAAGGAGAAAAAAGTTTTGAACGAGGATTACCTGATGGAAAATATTCTTCCCTCTTTCTAATATTCCTTCAGGTCACAATATTTTAAAGGCTTGACTAGATTGGAGTCTTTGTAGGATCAGGGTTTGACTAGACTAGAATCTTTGCAGGATTAGGGTTTTCCCTGGTATAGTTTCTTGCAAATGCCAGATTTATAAATGTGTAGTCGTCGGGTGAAAGATAAAAATCCAATGCTCTAGATATAGTTCACTATCAAGAATAAGATCTTTAAATTGTCATTTCCGAAGGAAAAATATATTCAAACTTCGATCCCCGACAACGATTCCATTTTAGCATGAATAAATAATTACGATGCCATGTTAAATTTGTAAATGTTACATTCTTTAGATAATAAGAAAATTCCAGTAGATGACTAAGGAACAAGTTCATATAAGGACCATGATACCATGACTGGGAATAGTGAAGGGGCCAAGAACAGATTCAACATTTCTAATTATTCCTAGACACCCTTACCACAATGTTTTGTGATGCTAAATTGATTTTAAATTGTCCTCCATTTCCCTCATTGACTTGACAAGAAAATCATTGAATGTAATTGGTATAAGGACCACCTTCCACAATTATGAGAGGAATGGGAATGGTACTTGGAGGATGAGAATTGTGGGTCAAATCACCCTCTAGAAGATTCACCCCTTGTCTTGGAAATTGTGCCTTGAATTGAAGGGTGAGTTTCATGGAAAAAGGGGGAATTCATTTTATATGAAGGAGTAGTCCCTTGCATGGGAGGGGTAGGAGGATACCTACATGTGTGCAAGATCCTGAGAAGCAAAGGGAAGAATGTGTGCATGATAAAGGATGTACATGAGTTGCAAATAGTTTGATGGCATGAATACTAAGCAGGGAAAAGGACTGGAGCACGGGTAGAGTTATTTCTAGTAACAAATCCAATCAAAAATCCCTTAAATTCATTGAACATGGATCTTGAATTGGAGCTCATATGGATGCATGGAATGAGCATGAAGAAGAGGAGATACCAAGGGAACCCTATAGCATTGAAGGGGCTCACTCAGGTGTTTTTCAAGCTAGCAAAGGGATCCTAGAAATCATTGAATCCTTATACTCTGTGAGGAAAAACGAATTCCATATCAAATTTTGATCAGAGAGAAGTTGTTAAGTGTCCATATTTGCGTAGAATCACCCAAATTCACCCTTGTGGCATCATGGTCTAGCTAGGGGTGGCCAGATGTATAAATACAGAGTGCATCTATGCCTAAGGTTGGGTGGAAAATTTCTCACCCTCAGTTGGTTGGATTGGCAGCTTTAACAACAGAAAAGTTCTTCTGATTTTTATCTAAAACGTTTTACATTTAGTCAAATTAAATGTTGAATTATGCTTGCTATGTATGATTTTTGTTATCAGAAGGAATGTGTTAAGAGGTTATGATCGGTAGATTGTTTTCATATTTAAATTTTATATCCATAACCATGAAGCATGGACACCTTGACTATATTAATGTATTGGCTTGCATCTACAATGAATTTTCTTAAATAGAAGAAAGTTACCTTTAAATTCATGTATCAACACTTAATAAATCTAAGCCATGAATGGAGTGTATTGGTGGTGTTGGTAATGAGATTTAGGGTGTAAGATACAACCTGGTAATGAGTTTAGAAAGGCTTATAATAGTATGACTACGAGTAGTTATGAATTATGCATGTTATGTTTTGGTCCATTCACTGATGAGTTTTAGGCTACAATATAGTATAATTTTGGGTTCTTAAATGTCAAATAAACTTTATCAGCATGATGGCTATTTGAATGTTCCTCTATATTCTCTCATTAAGCAATGAAATGTTGAAGATTAAGATTGCATCTTGGCGAGGAATTATATACTTAGATGGCAAGGGACATTTACTTGCCATGATAAATTCTATGTAAGTTATAAGCTTACCCTTATGACCCTTCTTTAACAATTATATGTGCTTAGGGGACTATTTTAATGAGTTTATGAGTTTATTTATTGTGATTTATGAGTTTAATGCATGTGTTTGTATACAAACTTAAAATGATGGGCTTAAATCCTTAGTGCATGACTGTTATTTATAAGGTTACCTCCCTTATATGCACTTATTATTTMAACTCTTAAGTTTAAGTAAGAGTATATCTAGGGCTTAGAGCCCTTTTGATGCCTTGATGAAGCTAGAAGAGGGTCTCAATAGAGTGTTTTTTCATTAGGAKCATTTAGCAAAAAAACTTGGAAAATTTTCGAAGAAAAAATTTGGTGAATGAGTGTATCGCATAAAAATAATTTTTATGCGATATAGGGAAATCGTACGAAAATTATTTTCATGCAATACAGGCTAGGGAAATGAAATTATGGCATAACACAAACTCTAGAGGATGTGATACATTGTCATAATGGTTGAAAGTTTCATTTAATGTGACTTATCGCATCAGAATTTTTTATTGATGTGATACATCACATATACAAAAGTTTATGGATGTGAAACACAAAATATGATGATGCAATGTACATATCATAACTTTAAATTGTTTGCATTGAAAAACAAATAATACATGGATGTGATAGTATGTATCGCATAAATAAAAAATTGGTGTGTGATACGTTGAAGAGACCTAAAATTTTGGGATAAAATAAGCATGTTTCATATAACCAAAAGTTGGAAAAATGCAACAAAGAGGAGTAGGAAAGGAAAGAAAGGCATGGAAAAGAGATGAGGAAGAAGAAAAGAACAAAAAGGGACGAATATAACCCCAGGTTGCGAGAAAAGATAAATTCATTTGATGTGATGTATCTCACGAAGAAAATATTTGTGGGATGCATTGCAAAGACATAATTTTTTGATGATTGCGGTATGGCGCCACATGAAAGAAAATTTGTGGGAATGTGTCATCTCATAAATGTAAAATATTCAAGTGCGACAGAGTGCACTGTAGAAAACTTTTCCATATGCTATGAGGTGTCACGAGAAGGAAAATGTTTGGATATGTGTCATGTCGCATGAATAAAAACTTTGGGTGCAAAATGGCACATAAAAGAGGATTTTGCTTGATGAAATAAGCCAAAAAGGAGAGACAAATGTTTGGTTGAATGTCAATTGAGGGATCATCCATACCCTTATTAAGGTGTCACTATACAATGCCACATCAGTTGGCATGTTTGGAGCCTGTTATAACCCTATAATTTATAGGATCAACTGTTGATTGTAATTTTCTTCCTTTAGTGTTTTTGACTTGCAGATATTGTTGCATTCTACAAAAGAAAAAGAAAAGAAAAGAAATGAGAAAAACAAAAAGAGGGCATAAAAGAAAAAGGATAAAGCCCCATGAATTGATAATGACTTGATCCATACAGTTTAAACATGGCCAAGTATTTTAAATTTAAGTATTTAGGATTAGTGAATAAGCTTGGCTATATTGTCTAATCTTAGCCAAGTAAGTTAGGATTAGTGAATAAATTTGGCCAAACAGTCTAATCTTGGTCAAATACCACAGGGTAGAGTATTTTCTTAGCCCAACAATTTAAGCTGGGCTAAAGGTGCAAAGGACTAGGTTAGGACATAGGTTAGTTAGTTTCTCTTCAATAAAATGTGTATGATGATTGATAAAAAATGTAGAATTTTGATGGTGAAATGTTTTTTCTAACCCCATGGTGACAAAAGAAAGGGAGGCATTGCGCAAAACCCATAAAAAGGTCATTAAGCCTAAGTTTGGCCTCATATATTGAAACATGCCCCAGATATTAAATCTTGGGCCTAGATCTACGACTAAGCTAGTGGCGCCCATATCTACGGTTCTGATGAGTTTTCGGACCCCCCGAATGTTCTACCTTTAACGGTGGGGGGGGGTCTGAAAAGGTGATT
>SNQJ01S0120472.1:0-27175 GCA_010110895.2 Picea sitchensis | reverse complement strand
CCGTACTAGTTGGTGATGAAATCCAATGTCGCGTGATCAAGTCCAGAAGGGGCGGGGATAGGGTGGAACAGTTACAATGGCGACCTGCTTAACGGACTTATGCCTTAGTGTAAGCTTCCACGCAGTAATTGTGGATTTACCCTCCAAGGAGCCCGAGTGAGTTTGACCAATGTCTTCCCCAGGTACAGTGAGAATTCCCGTCACCGTCACCTTTTGTAAGACCCTAAATATTACGACCACTAAGGTTACCAATTCGCAGTCAGCCCCTGAGCGGGAACAGTCGATAGTTCGATCCAAACGTACGGGCAGGGTATTGAGCCCGAAATCAACTAAAAGGCTTCCACGCAGTAATTGTGGATTTACCTCAAAGTGACCCCCATAATATGATCTGACCACCACAATCAGTTAAACCACGGAGGGTTAGTCCCCGTATCTCACCCGAATGTGACCTCGTGCGTAACCCCTGTGTTAGAGGGGGATCCCAGGAAGACTTATACGATGATTGGATTTGACTCTCCCTAACTCAGGATGCTACTGTTTGTTTTGGAAACTTTGGAGAGTTATGCTCACAGCCTAATCCAAAGTACTAAGCCTAGTCTACTATTGGTGGAGTATCCTAGAAAAGAAAAAGTTCTAAATAATTTTTAATTAGCGTTGATTTTATGGTTGTTCTTTACGCAAAAGGGGTGCATTGAAGTGAAACGAATGGAATTATGACTCAGTCCCAAAAATGCATCAAATATGATAAGCATTCATTTCTTTTCGATGAACATCTATCTAAGGGAGAGAGAAAGTTCTTTTCACTAACAAGCACTAATAAGGAATGTCCTCAAACAAATTTTTCTTCAATCAAATCCTGATGTGATGCTAAAACTTTTGATATGCCTTCTAACATACACAATAAATCATGAAGATTCTTTTTATTGTTTGCACATGAATAATAATTAATTCAACACAATGCTCATCTTGCTAATTATCTTTTTGGATGAATGGAAATCAGACCAACACAAGCAAGAATCATACAAACAATACACCCTCTCGTTGTAATCAAAACAAGAAGCGCAAAAAGGGAAACAATCAAAGAGAAATCAAATTTCACACCCAAAAGAAAAAGTCGAAGAACATTGATCTTAACTAAAACCAAATGAACAGATATGTAGACCTTTGATGACCTTCACCAGCGTTTTTTGTTCAGTCGAAAAAGAGAGAAAGACAATGCATAAGTTTCAAACTCCAAAAGGCAGAAAAACTAAACAACAATAGTGAAGAAGGCTATAAAATCCAAACAGCAAGATGTTTTTTCTCCAAGAAAAAGACAGATGTCAAAGCTAGAAAGAAGAAGGATTGACTCACAAGGTTACCCAGCAAAAGAGACACATAGGATAAACCCTGAAAAAACAATTCTGGAAGGTTTATTGGCCAAAGGAGGGATGGTGCTCTATTGCCAAAGGAAAGGAGCATTATAGCGCTCTGTGCAAGGCTATTAGGGAGCGCTGGTGCTCTGTTAACACAGGGACAGGGGTGCCAGGTTCAAAAACTCCCAAAAATGTCAAAAATTCCAAAAATTGCAATTCAATCTCGACAATTAGGCTGAGTATGATGGGGTAGGGAGCCAATCATCTCATGAAACCAATCAAAGGAGGAGTAGACCAGGTCTGAAACAATCAAGGGATAGAACAAGGTCAATGAGGAGAAATCAAAACAAGAAGTTTCGATTTGAGGCTATCTCCCCAGTGGAGTCGCCAGTTTCTGTTGTAGGAAAATCTCCCTGCGGACAGGTAGATGACCTCAAAGAGCTTGACCTTAACTCTGAGACAGAAAATGCTTAACGTGGACACTGACTTCCTTTCAAATCTATACAAACTAACACATGAGAAGGAAGGAGAAACAAAAGTACCTCTTTATCGATGTTTGTCCCTGCACGCTTCGAGTTGAGCTTCAATCCTTTGCTCCTCACTGAGTCCTATAGACAAACAAGGTACGACCACTTCCTACTCTATTGATATTAGCTTGAGAATAGATCTATCTATCAATGATAAGTTCATGTAACATCAGACACAAACTAGAAAGAAACAGGCCAAGCGTGTCATATTAATGAGAATAACGACAACAGTACTTACAATCGTAGATGTGAATGCCACAGCTTCGTCAAGTCCTCTTCATCTAACCCTTGCTCGAAAGATCCACAACCTGGATGGCAGCAGCTTCACTGATCACTCTCTTTTGGCTGACTGTGTGTTTCCTATGAGATCATAGGTTTCATGCTAGCAATTCTTTTCCCTTTCCACCATCATAGAGCTTGCTTATATAGGTTAAGAGGATCTTAACCTCTTGAGTTATCTTTAGAACAAGTTGAGGAACCTCCTCCTTAGATCAGGGATCTCCTGATGAAACCAATAATTCGAATGCAACTGCCTTCTAATCTTGAAAGATCCTCCCCTTATTCTTCTCAACGAGCCAACAACTGCCCCAGATTAGGCAGCGCTCCTGTAAAAGGGGCATCAGAGCATTGTAGCGCTCCCTGAGAATCTTGAGGGAAGCGCCAACGCTCCAAAGGTGGATAGTGCTCCTTCAGAAGGGTAGGAGAGTGTTATAATGCTCCCTGAAGCCTTGTAAGGGGGCACCAACACTCCTAAGACTGATATAGGGGAGCGCTTACCCCCATAACCTTTGATTGAAATCTCTTCTCAGGTGTTAAGAGTTCTTTGACTTCAGTTAACCAATTTTCCTTCTCCAAATCAAGTGCATGAGATGTTTTAAGTGCCTCCTTAGTGTCGTCATCATGGCAGTATGCTTAAACAACTTTTGCGACACTTGTGACCAACTTGCGACACTTGCGAAAGTTGTAAGGAAGATGTGACACTTACGACAATTGAGAGGAACATGCGACACTTATCCAGTCGAGTAATTTTGATGTGTAACAGATGGTGTTACAAGTGTTAAGAGAGCACCAAATGTATGCCAAATTGAGCAAGTGCTCATTTTATCAAAACACAATTCACTATTTGGGGCATATCATATCCGAAGAAGGGATAACAGTGGACCCTGAAAAGATTGAGGCCATTAAAGGGTGGAAACCACCTAAGAATGTGACAGAAGTTAGATCCTTCATGGGTCTAGCTGGCTACTACAGAAGGTTCATTGCATGGTTTTCGAGAATTTCTCACCCAATCACTTCCTTGCAAAGGAAGGGGGTGAAGTTTCAATGGACATCAGAATGTGAAAAGAGGTTCCAAAAATTGAAGCAACTGTTAACCAATGCTCCAATTATGAGGATTGCTTGTCCAAATGAAGATTTTTTGGTTTGCACAGATGCATGCAAAGAAGGAATTGGTGGATTCCTTAGCCAGAACGGATTTGTGATATGTTTTGAATCCAAAAAAATGAAAGAGCATGAAAGGCTCTATGCCACTCATGATTTGGAGTTGGAAGACATAGTGCATGCCTTGAAGAAGTGGAGGAACTACCTCATGGGAAATAGGTTTGAGCTAAGGATAGACCATAATGGTATGAAATATTTTTTTGAACAACCAACTTTGAATGCTAGGCAAAGCAGATGGTTAGAATTCCTCTATGAGTATGACTTTGATATTAAGCACATCAAAGGAAAGGAGAACAAAATTGTTGATGCACTCAGCAGGAGAGTGCATGAAATGCATGCTACAACTATTAGCATATATCAAAATGATCTTAAAGACAAAATTTATGAGGTTGCAAAAACATATTTGCAGTGAAAGGAATTGGTAACAAAAATGCAACAAGGCAAGATGCAGTAGAAGGTTGAGGATTATGAATTGGGAATTGATGGAATTCTCTTGTACAATAATAGAGTTTATGTACCCATTTTTTATGAATTGAGGAGTACGATTTTGAAAGATATGCATAATGTACCTTATGTCGGGCACCCAGGATATTAGAAACCAATTTCAACAGTCAAGAGCCAATATTATTGGCCAGGCATGAAGAGGGATATTGCTGAATACATTGCTAAATTCTTGGAGTGTCAAAGGGTCAAGGGTGAGCATAGACACCCAGCTGGGTCACTGAAACCATTACCCATTCTTGAGTGGAAGTGGGAAGTGGTGACAATAGATTTCATCACCAAATTTCCTAGAACAATCAAGCGACATGATGCTATCATGGTGGTGGTGGAAAAGCTTACCAAAGTTTCCCATTTCATTCCTATGAAGGTTACTCACAAGTCAGCCAATGTTGCTGATATCTATATGAGGGAAGTAGCATGCTTTCATGGAATACCCAAGGCAATTGTCTTTGAAAGAGACCCAAAGATTTCCTCAAAGTTTTGGAAGGTGTTATTAAAAGGGTTCAGAACAAATATGAACTTCAACACAACTTATCACCCAGAGTCTGATGGGAAAACAAAAAGGGTGAACCAAGTGATAGAGGATATGATAAGGATGTATGTGATGGACAAACCATCTAAATGGGAAGATTATCTACACTTGGTAGAATTTTCCTACAACAATGGGTACCAAGCATTACTGAATATGAGCCCATTTGAAGAACTTTATGGCATAAAGTGCAACACACCAGTAAGATGGGATAACCCATCAAACAAAGCAGTAGTTGGGCCATAATTGCTCAGAGAAATGGAAGAGAAAATGTCGAATATTAAATGAAATTCAAAGGCTGCCCAAGATAGGCAGAAAATCTATGCTGACAAGGGTAGAACCCACAAGGAATTTAAAGTGGGTGATCATGTTTTCTTGAAGGTGAAAGCCAACATAAGTTCCCTGAAGCTGGGAAACTATTCCAAATTGGCAGCCAGATATTGTGAACTGTTTGAAAACCTAGAGAGGATTAGACCAGTATCTTACATGCTTGCATTACCTGCATCTATGTCTATACATAATGTATTCCATGTACCATTGATTAAGAAATATATACCTGATGCTAATCATGTTATTGATTGGAATGTGATTAAGGTGGAGAAAGAAAGCGCTTTTCAAGTGCATCCGGTACGCATTCTGGACCGTAAAATAAAACATCTCTGGAATTGAGCCATAGGGTTTGTAAAGGTCCAATGGACCTGGTACGATCCCGAGGATGCAACATGGGAGCATGAATATGCTATGTGGGTGGAATGCCCACATATTTTTGAAGATTTTGAAAATATTGTTGATGTTATGTAAATGATACTACACTGAGGACAGTGCAAAAATAAGGGGAGGGGATTGTAATACCCGAAGGCCGAGCCCCTGTTGAATTGTAATGATGTTTAATTATGTTTATAGACTGGTGAGCCAAGTAATTATAAGCTGGTAGGATTATGTGTTTATTAGGCTGAAGAGCCTAGATACTAAGGCCAGAAAGTCTATTTTTGTATATGTAATTATGCAGATTATTAATAAAACACATCGTTGCATGTAGACCGACCATGAATAAAGAGTTATGGGGGAATAAGCTCCACTAGGAAGGGAAAGGGAAAGGGGGCTGAGAGGCTAGGAAAAAGGGGCTAATATTGAGGGCTTAACCTAAGGGAATATTATAATGTATTTCCTTAATTGTTAAAGTTTGGGAAATAAACCCATTTATCCTAAGTTCCTTTGGGGAGAGGAACGAAACTCCAAGTGGAGAGGAACGGGCTCCTGTAGTTTCCAAGTGTCATCCAAGATGCATGAAAATTGATGTGTGGGAATTTCCATCGTTGAGGGGTTCACTCTCACCATTATCGTGTTCACCATTCTCACCATTCTTGCTCCCTCACGATTCTCAACATTCAGACCATTGCTTGACATCTTTCCTCACGGGTTCATTTCCACAATTCTTTCCATCCCTTGTCTAGTTCACACACGCACTGAAAAAGCATGCAGACATAGCCATTTCCTCCATTGTATAACCTTTTCCACTTTGAACCTCTGCAATTGTTGAGCCGTCCCTTTCCTTACCTGATTTTACTATGGTGGTTTCTTGGTTGATTTAAGAGCTGAACAAAAGAAGCAGTTTTTCAGGCCTGTGGTTGAAGAAGTAGGTTGTCAGGCCTGTGGTTGAAGAATCTGGTTGTCAGGCCTATGAGAAACTTTGTTCAGGTGAGAGAGTTTGCTGGGAAAGTGATTTCTCCTGGAGGGAGTCTATCAACAACTACAGAGCTCTGAGAATTTCTGATCTGACCTGTTGCTGAAGCCCTGGAAGGGAAGTGGAGTAGAATATGGACTATGGAACAATGAAGGTGCATATTCTCAGGGTGAGACAAGAATGTGGGGAATGAGAGTCTCTAAGTGGTGGGCGTAATTAGGCTCCTTGGAGGGAATCCTTCCTGTTGCATTGTGCAACTTCCCATAGCCTCAACCTAGCCTAGGATTTCCTTGCCTTGGGTGGAGTTTATTCCTAGCTCGGGGGTGACCCACTACTGATAGCTTGGAGAAATTTGGTCTAAGGTTGGGAGGTTCGTGGAAGGTCTGCACGCAGTCGGTGGTATTCTCACAAAAAGATAAGTACCAATTCTATTTTAATTGTATGTTGTGTATCTTGTACATGTGTTATAATGTTATCAGAATTGCATGTGTTATAGCATGTATGTGTTATTTTCGCTTCCGCATGAATATGTGTATGAGAAGAATGTTTATCTCTATTTAAATTTCATTATATATATATATATATATATATATATATATATATGTATGTATGTATATCAGAACATTAAAATTTTCAAGTGGCATTGCCCAGACTGGGTGGCTGGGTATGTTACAATCTGGTTCTCAGAGCAGTTTGGCTTGAGTTAGTGGCGTGTCCACGACCAGGGTGGTCGGGGGAAGTCACAATGTGTTTACCCTTTCTTCATGTGACTTGTCCCATTTTAAGATGAGATCCCCCACCTAGAAATATTTATCTCCTATTGATTGTTTGTTGAACCACATCTTAACTATTTGTTGATGAACACAAAATTTCTTCTTTTCCTTCTATGTTTCTTCTTCCAACTTAAGAAGAGCATCAACCTACTTTTGGGTGTCCAGGAATATTTTCCCATGTGATGCTTGGGTTTTATACCTCTATTTGTCACCTTGGGCCTCATAAAGGACCTATTGATATCATCCTGCCATAATTACATGCCATTGCCAAAAGATTCATTGTCTTTTAGCATGGTTTCTTCATGTCTTCATTCAAGAAGAGAATGATCACTCCTTATCCTCATTCAAGGTGCGATCGATTGCTTGTTTCTCTTGGTGCGACTGGTCACTTTTTGAATGAATACAAGAAGTGACCATGCTAAAAAACAATGAATCTTTTAGGAATGGAATGTAATTCTAGTAGGATGACATCGATAGGTCCTTTATGAGGCCCAGGGTGAAAAATAGAGGTATAAAATTGGGATAATTGGAGAGATGGAAAATATATATTTGAAGGGATAATGTATTCTTTTTCCTAAACTATGAAGTATGGATAAGTCATTAGAGAGGCCTTAGGAGTTACCTTGTCAACCCATATATCATTTTTTAAGGCATTGTGCCAAGTTCTTTGGTGATCAACTACAACTTTCTTTACAATGCAGATAAGTTTTTTATTAGTTGACTCAGCTAAACCATTACCTTGGGGTTAATAGTTATATGATCATCTTAGGATAATCTCCTCATCTAAATCAAACTCATTTAATTTTAAGGAAAAAAAATAATTAGCATTATAAAAAACAAGAGTTGATGGCATGCCAAATATAGTAATCAGAGGGTGCTCTAATAATTGGATGTCTGCTTCCTCATTTACCTTATTCCGTGGTACAACTTCAAACCATTACGTGAAGTAGTATATAATAGTTAAGATTTACTTCTATTTCCTGGAGGAGTTTGGGTTAATTACACTAGTTATTCCTATATATCATTGCTTGAAAGGTTCTTCAGTCATCACAAGTTGTAGAGGGATAGTTGGTCTCTTCTCCCTTCCAACACACTTCTGACAATTTTTTCATTTTTGGACATATACGTGTGCGTATTTGAATATCATTGGACATTAATAACCAACTCTCAAGATATTATGAGTTGTTGTTTCACTAGTGAAATGTCCTTTGGTTGGTCCATCATGGAGTTCTATGAGGACTTTTCCAACATCATGTTTCTCAATACATATGAGAAACATGCCATCACAATTCTTTCAAAACAAGACTCCATTGATAAACTAGTATTGAAATTACCTAAGCCTCAATGTCCTTTTATATTTTGGAATGAGATGGGCCTCAATGTCCTTTTATATTTTGGAATGAGATGGTTGGGATTAGTATCTTCATGTAAATATTGTCTAAAATTATTGTACTAAGAGTCTGTTTCAGTGGGAACATACATAATTTCTTGAGTGTAGAGTGACATTTCATTTTCCTATTCTTCTTCTATTGAATCGACTATGTATAATTCTTCTATTTATATCCTACATAGACCTTGATATCTGACTTTGGTGGTAGGCTTGAAATTTAAATCATATTCCTGGATGGTTGTCATCCAGTTTCCTCTTCATTCCTAGAGTTATTTATGTACAAACAATGACCCCTGGCCAAGGAAATTTCTCCCACTCAACACCCGAATCGTTAATTCCAAATAAATCACTTGTTGAGTTAAAGCACAACTAGGTAATCAACTAAACATGTATGGAAGCATAAACAAGGAAATCAAATCAAGCACACAAGAACACCAATTGTTTTGGGTATAAACCCCTCGAAAAACCCTCGAGGGAAAACCAAGGTTGAGAATGATTTTATTATGATAAAATTAGGCCTCCTGTAATAGGGATAATGACCCAATGAGTTTAAAACAATTGCAGAGAAACCTAGAAAAGTATGACTTGTTGTATAAACCAGAACCACATTCTTTTCAAGGTACACAATGTTCCTCTTTTGGAACCACGATGTATGTGTTAGTCTCTATGAATCCATGTACATGTATGGAAAATCTTGAAATGACAAGCTCTCAGATGATTCCGACACTTTCCCTCGCGGCTTCCTCCCCGACTAAAACCGACCTGTGTTGCCTCTGTTCTCTTTTCTCCTTGACCTGATATCTAGATGTAATTCCTTATCCACCTATCCAAGATATTGAAACACAATCCTTCGTGATCCAACTCTTATTGAGAGTAAATCCTCTACTCTCAAGAGTCTCAAGTATCAAGTGTCTTCCTCCTTCTCCTATTATTTCTTTTATAATTGTGAGTTATAATCCATTTCTAATATCCAAAGTGATCTATGGTTGAGATTACTTCACACACTCACTTGAGATTTAGATTAATGATGCATGCTGGCACTTTTTAGCATGTTTCTTAAATAAAACAATTTACTTTAATGATTCCTTTAACTAAAGTAAATTCAAGAGTAGAAGGCCTCGATGATTTCCATGTCTAAACACATATACCTCAGAGAAATACTTGCTCCAATGCTGCTCACTAACATCAACACTCCATCTTAGCAAGGAAGGTGGCCTCTGCACCACTCCAAATCTATCTTTGAAGAATACAAACTTCCCTTTCTCCAAGGGCTAGGTTAGAATATCTACAACCTACTCATCTCTGCCAACATATTAGAGATTTCCGGGATGCTCCCTTCCTGGATCCCATCTCGAATGAAGGGATATTTGATCTCAATAAGCTTGGACCTGCCATATAATACTAGATTCTTTGAGAGTTTGATACAACTTTGATTATCACAGATATCACCATAGAGATCCAACTCCTCGACCAAATAAAATAAGGGGGAATAATCATGGGTTAAATGGCTTCAAAGCTAGCCATACTTGCTCCCATATACTTTGCCTTGTTGAACTAAGTGCTACAAAATTCTTCTTCCTACTAAACCAAGTTATCATCACTGATCCAAATCTAAAGTAACACCTGAGGTTCTCTGGCCTACTATACTCCCCACCCAATCAGTTTCTGTATATCCCTGCAACTCCACCCCATCTCCTCCAAGATATCTCAACCCGCCTTGGTTCCAATTCAAGGAAGTGACTCCAAGGTGTTCACAAAAAATATCTATCTTGGTGTTGACCAAATACATCAAGGACCCTATCAACTACATGTATATCCTGGGAACACTAACTATGCATTTGAAGTGTCAATCTTCTTCAAATTGGTAAACATAGGTATAACCACCGACTTACAATCCTCCATCCTGAATATCCTCAAAATATCTATTGCATAATTCCCTTTGTACAAGGAATATCTCTGCTGATAATTCCGCATAACTCCTCTAACCCAAAGAAATAATGCATTAAGCTAATGTCCTTCTTCTCAAACTCACTTGCTAAATCTGCTTCGCACCCTGCAATAATATCCTCTATAATTCTATGAGAAATAAATCATCAACACATAGGACTGCATGAGAGGATCCCTCCAACAAGTATGAAGTACAAGTTAGAATCCACCCGACTCTTGGTAAGTCCCATACTCTAAAAGTATTTATCGATCCTAGAATACCATGCCCCATGTTCCCTGCTTATATCCATACAAGGATTTCTTAAGCCTACACACATGAGAGACTCCTCCTACCTCAAATCCTTGAGGTTTCTCTAATATGTATACTTCCTCCTCAATGATCCTATTCGTGTGAAAGATGTTTTCACATCCATATAATGTATCCCTCCACCTCATAACTCAAGAAATAGAAATAAAAACTCGAATAGAATCATACCTGATGACTGGAGTAAATGTCTCCTCAGATTCTACTCCTCTTCTCGTAGAACCCTCTCACCACAAATATCGCTTTGAAATTCTTGATGCTACCATTTTCAACATGATTGATCTTGTAGAGACATCTCAACTCACAACTGACTTCCTCCTGGTCTCGGCACTAAGGTCCCAAACATCATTCCTCATAATAGAAGTGTACTCTACCATGGCATCCCTCTCCGGTGCATCTATTGATTTGTTTCTTCCTAAAAAATGGAAGGCTCAATATCAATGATGCTACTCATAGGCACCATATAGTTCAGAAACTTATTCAAAGGCCTTCGCTCTCTGACCGCACTCTAGGGAGCCTCACCAACATCCTTCATTGTCTGTAATAGCCACCTGGGTGTCCTAACATGACTATAAGAGGGATACATCCTCCTCCCCACTGGCCTCGAATCACCGGGACCGGCCGCTTTCATTCTTTTTCAAATATTGCCTCATCCTCTATCATTTTTGATGACTCTTGAGTAATTCTAGATGTCAAGTTCTCCTCAAAATTAACATCCCTACCAAAACTATCTTCCACCGTGACTCTAATGAAGATCCTATAAGCCTCGAGGTCTCATTAAATTCCTCTCATAAATATACCCTTTTCTTGAAGGTCTAACTGGCCTCTTCTCCACAAGCACATGGATGTAAACCAGTGTTCAAAGATTCTCAAATGACCAATCTACGGCTTCACTCTTGATAATGCCTCCTCCCAGAGTCTTGTCCCCCAATATCCCGTGAGGAATCCCATTCTACACATACACCGTTGTGTTACATGCCTCTACCCACATGAACATAGGAAACTCTTGGTCATGTATCATAGCCTTGAAGAACCAATGATGGAATGATTCATTCTCTTCATAACCCCATTTTGTTGAGGATTTTATGAGAATTTCAACTCCCTCTTGACCCATGCCTACTTGAAGAAACCCTGAAGTCATTGGAGGTGTACTCTCCCTCTATCTCAATCCAAGGCCTTTATATTGTTACCTATCTAGTTCTCTACATGAGCCTTGAACTCTTGAAACAGATTGAATACCTCATCCTTAGTATTCATAAATAAGATCCGTGTTTTCCTAGAAAATTCATCAATAAAATCACATAGTATGATGATCCTTTTAATGATGCTACTGACATTGACCCAAGGTCATCAAAAGGATAAGATCCTAAGATCCCCTTGAACTACTACTCTTGTCGCTAGGGAAAAACAACCTTGGAATTCTTGCTAAATGCACACTCCCTATGCACACTCTCTATTGCTCCATCCTAAACTCTAGAATACCGGTAACAATCCCCCTCAGAATTGACAAAGCCCTCAGATTGTTGGTGTCCCAACCTCTTGTGCCACAACTCACAAAGGATGTCACTATCGTGTACCAAGGCTCTAAATAAGATTTCCTCAAGAACCTCGGGATAGCTAAAAGTTCCCTTCAGAACCCCAATGACCACCGAGTTGTATGGTATAGCTCGGACTTAAGGATTATATCCCCTCTTTGAAAAAGTAACGACAAAACCCCTATCCTATTAAGTATGTACAACAACCTCCCAATTTTATTGTCTTAACGACTCTCAAAGACAAGAAATTTGGCTCCTGATGGTGCGCATGGGGCATACCCAAGGTTAATCAATCAAATACCAACAAAACCATTATAATCATCCTTTCGACATCATTTCTGCGTAGCAAGTAGGCCCCGCCTTGAGGCATATAGAGGGTCTACAAGAACCGAGGTTCTATAGTGCCGAGGGGAAGTGAGGCATCACTCTATAACCTTCTACTTCTCATATGCACAATGTTCATAGTTACCGCTATCATGTCATAAATTATAATCTATGTGCAACATTACAATATCATATATTATCCATTCATTCAACATAAACTAGGGAAACGAGTATAACAACATAACATATAGACTTAATCTTGGCTACATCCACAATGACTAGTTCTTATATTGTTTATTCATAGCTTCTTACAATTTCACATCAAGGCTAAAAAAGATGCAACAATAATATCATCCCAACCATGACTAGCTATTCTATTGCAGTGCAAGTTTACTCCATCATACTACATATCTCTTCCCTTTCTCGACTCCCTTATGCAAAAATAAATCACAACTTAATGCATTTATATCACATTTCCCACTCTTATTGGGCCCCTCTATCTCCTTTCTTACATATTTATACATACTAATAGGGCTAAGCCCGTTACAAATAGTGGACAAAGTGTCCCCCCAAAAACCCGCTAAGCAAAAAGTGGAAAAATGTCCCCAAGCCCCGGCAGCTTATAACTGCTTCCAGGCACTACTTCATTGCACGTCCTTTGCATCCACTTTGTCACACATCCTTTTACCCCTTTGACCTCCTTTTGGAACATATCCAAAAAATTATCCAAATGCCTCCAACAGGCATCCAACACTCACTTGTGGCTCATTCCGAGCCACTTAGGCCTTCTTCAACTTCTTCAAGGGTCACCTTCATTGTTATGGATGTCGTAATACTAAATTTCACCTGTAGTCTGTGCACTGCTTGCTAACTTACACTATTCTTTTGGAAAAATGGAGTTGAATAAGCATGGAAATCCTTCCTAACTTCCCTCTATAATTTAGGTAGATGGTTTTCTTGTTTCTCGAGTATCATAACTATCACCATATCCAGGTTCTTACTACGCAGAAATCTCTTTTTCCATGTTATTCATATTCCCATGTTCTTTCTTGATGCGTTGCTGGTTCGTTGTGCTTCTGTTGTGCTTGTATGTTTCCTTTTGTTCCATGCAGTCTGGTTTTGGGACAATTTGCTAGAATGGGGTCGAAAACTGTTGTTCACGGGACTTCTTCTTGCACCGATGCTATAGTCTGCTGACAACTCTGTAATGTGGCTTTAGGTGGTTCCATCATCCTCTGCTAGAATCTACTTGGATCCTCTACCCTCTATTCTTTCTCTTCACTATTCTCAGATTATATCCGACGCTCATCTCTTCTTCCTATCTTGAATGGATAAAAACCAATGACCTTCCCCTTACACTTGTTTTATAGTGAGCTGGCTCTATGCATCCTACTTCCAGTCTCATCCGAGTGTACTTAGAGTCGATTTATATCGTGGATTCGTAATAGTGCTATGTAATTTGGCAGTTTCCGTTCTGGATTGACCATCCTGTAGAACCTTTCTTCACACTCATTCCCATCGTATTTCGATTGAGTCAATTTTGAATGATTTTCCTGTCAATTTTAATTATGACTACGTGCTTCTTTACATACTTTTATACTACATTTCCAAATATAGTTTCCTTTCATGCATAAACTCTCCATCTAATCCACTAGTGGTTTCCTTTATTGCTCCATTAATCCATACCTTTGGGGGATTCTCTGTTTGATTTTTCCATCGCTTGAGGTATTCTATTTTTAATGTTATGTGGTTCTAATGCTTCGTTTTCATTAGAGCTCTCGGTTGCATGTCCTGACATGTGGTGTGTCGAATACTCCTTAGGTATCATCTGCGCTGTCAAGTCTCTCTGCACTATCACTCCATTCAGTGCAGCTTGGTTTCTGTTCGTTGTGTTTCCTTATACCTATTATTCTCTTATCCAGAACAGTTTCCTGTGTCCCTTCTTTACATATAACCAAAAATTCTTTACTTCATCAACGTACGATTTCTTCTGTTTCATACTCTTTCCTTGCTTTTTCTATTCTTTTTTCAATATTTTCCTTCCTATAGTAAACTATGATACAATTTTAAACTGCGCAGCTCCTCTAGTGCACAGAAGGATGACCATCCCTATACAGTTTCAACTGGATCCCATTCACTAGTCCTTCCACAACTCATCCATCCAACTGCTCTAGCTGAACAACGCTTGCATCAGTCACATGTCTGATCATATATGGCACTAACCAGTGTGTCCTAAACTTTCATGGGTGTTGTAAGAACTTGCTATCATAAAGCAGTACTAGATCCCCTGTCTGGAAATTATTATGCTTGATGTGTCTATCATGCCATGCCTTCTTTACTTGCTGATAGAAATATGCAAGCAAGAGACCTTCCTCTAGTATTTATAATTGTGAAAGCCTTTCTTCTAATGCAGCAGAATCCATTAGATCTGTCATTTCCAAAATGCATAGACTTGATATAACAAATTCCATGGGCATGACTGCTTCTTTTTCAAATTCTAACTTAAAGGGTGTCTGTCCTATCAAATTCTTGCTTATATTTCTTTAAGCCCATATTACTGCAGGGATCCTTAAATCCCAGTCATCCCTCCCTATGTTTCACACCTTGGTCAACGCATTTTCCAGTATCTTGTTGAATGCTTCCACCATTCCATTTTCTTGCGGGTGATATGGAGTGCTATTTCGATGTTGTATATGAAAATATTCTGTCAGTGTTGCAATTGTCTTGTTCAGAAAATGAGTCCCTTGATCGCTCATAAGTATTTTAGGACACCTAAACCTTGTAACTATGTTTTCAAACAAGAATCACATAGTTGTCTTCACGCTGCAATCTATAATAGGTTCTGCATTTTCCCATTTAGTCAAGTAGTCTGTCTCGATAATTATGTATCTGGCTCCTATTCTTCTCATTGGTGGGTTAATAGGTTTGAAAACATCAACTTCCCATTTTTCAAATGCTTGTAACGTAACTTGTGGATTCAAGGGCATATCATCCCTTCGTGATGGTCTTCCTACTCTTTGATAAATGTCGTAGCTCTGACAATATCCCTTCACATCCTTATGGAGTGTAGACCACCATAGTCTTGCACACAAGATCTTCTGCACTGTTAGCTTTCCTGCATAGTGTCCTCTTGCAATTCCCTCTTGTGCCTCTGCTAAAATCACGGGTCTTTCATGTTCTAGCACACATATTCGCATTATCCCATCGATTCGTAACTTATATAAGTTTCCTGCGATCAACTCGTAATGAGATGATCTGACCACTAACTATTTCTTTTGAGCTACTGTCATATCAGATGGAACCATTCTTGTGCTTAAGTATTGGATAATTTTTGCAAACTGATCATCTACCATCTTAACTGGAATTTTTTTTGCATTGGGTAAGCTATCATCTAAATTACATGCATCCTCTCCTATTAGAATCCATGACAAATGGTCCATTCCTGCATTCGGTTTTCTTCACTTCACTATAAATTCAAAATCATACTCCTGGAACAGTGACATCCATATGCAAATCCTCCCCCCCAACACTGGTTTTTTCACTAGATATCAAAATGTAGAATGGTCTGTATAGATCTTGAAGTGTGATCCCAATAGGTAATGTCTGAAATTTTGCAAAGCGTACACCATTTCCAAGCCCTCCCTTTCTGTCGTCGTGTAATTTTTCTCAGTAGTTGACAACTTCCTACTAGCAAATGTGATCAGATGGTCTAACTTGCCTTCCCCAGGCAATGATAGTACTACACCGAGTGCTATTGATGATGCATCCACATGGACATGAAACTCTTTCTTCCAATCTGGGAATACCAGAATAGGCACAATTACTAACGTCTATTTTAATACATATAGACCCTTCTGACAGTCTTTGTTCCATTGGAACTTAGCTTTTTTCTTTAATAACTTCTCCATTAGGGTTGTGATTTGTGCATAGCCTCTGATAAATTTCCGTTAGTAACCTGTATGACCTATTTTTTTTCTCAACTGTCAAAAGGATTCAGGTGGTGATAAATTAAAAATTACTGCTATCTTATCCAGATCAACTAATAAACCTTTCTTGCATACTACATGGCCTAACAGTATCCAAAATGGTGCGTTGAAAATACATTTCTTTAAATTTAACAAAATATGACATTTTCTACACCGATCAAGCATCAACCTGAGAGTTTCTATGTGATATTTAAACAGGATAAGGATAGTCCAATCATCTAGGTATACTTCAATAAAATGATGAATAAACTCCTTGAATAATGCAACAACCACTCTGGAAAATACAATAGGTGTATTCTTTAACCCAAACGGTATCACTGTCTACTGATAGCTTCCCTAATCTGTCACAAATGTTTTCTTGTGTATGTATTTTGGTGCAACCTTTATTTGATGGTATTCTGAAAAGCCATCGGTGAATGAATAGGCCTCTTGTCCTCCTATGTTTTTCAATACTTCATTTGTAAAGGGGGTCGAGAATGGGTCACGTAAGAATGCATCATTAATTTTTCTCAAGTCTACACAAATTCTAATACCCCTCGCCTTCTTATCCTGAATGACCACCAGACTTATCCATTCAAATCCTGCGATAGGTTCAATTATACTAGCTTCTATCATCCCGTTGAGTTTTGCTTTCACTTTTTCCTTATACTTTGGATTTAATATGTAAGGTCTCTGTCTCACTAGTTTAGCATCTAGTTTCAACATAATCTTCATCTTGTCCAATTCTCCAGCTATTCCCTTCATCTCTGAAAAGGAGGTTGGAAAGATATATTGATATTCACGCAATAATTCTGCGATCTTTTCCATGGTCTCATCATCCCAATAATCCCCAATGTTTGCAATGGATTTTCCTCCGTGCCAATGTTCACTTTGCACACTCTTAAGGGCTTCATGTATGCATCAGATTCCAGTGAAGAACCTACTACATAACGCTCCCCTTCAATTTATGATACCTGTACATTTCTCGGGTCTTCTTGATCTTTGTCGTCCTTGGTAATGTTATAACATTCCAATAATTCACAAGATCTGGCAGACTCTCTGTGCGCATTATAGGTATGTACTAATTATCCTTGTCCATCTTCCATAATTTTTTTCCCTCTAATGACTTTTAATACCGCATCAAATAAAGGTGACTCAACTTCAAAAGTAAATGTTACCTCAAATTTTTGTATGAGTTCCTCCCAGTTCTCCATTTGTCTGCACACTTCTAGCTCTTGGTACCAATTTCGGGGAACTGTCTCCAGTGTATGTATGAACATGTGTGTCCATTCCTACTTTAGAAACTCGTTCCAAGTTGTCATACATCACACCACATGGCTTCTGATATTTCTCATACCTGTATACTTGGGCATATTATCCTCTGTTCCAAAATGACCTGCATTAGCCTTTTGCACTGTTTCTGTTGGACATAGACTCAGTCAGGGGAAAAGGATATTTTTGGGAATAAAAGCACCAAGGGAAGAAAGGACAGCTGGAAGGGAAAGGAGCACGTGCAAGGGAAACATGTGAGGTGCACATTCAAGGGAGACCTAATGATGTCAGGGTTAGGTTTTTTGCAATTTATTGTAATGGCTGTTGAGCCAAGAATATATATAAGTAGTACTTATGAGGTCTAGGGGGGACCGGTGGGAAACAAGGAGAGTCCAAAATTTGTAAGGTTGGTAAGAAATGTACTATTCCATAACCTGGTGAGCTAGAGAAGAAGTGAGCAACTCGACCCCGAGGGTTAGATCATAGGATGAGGAGCCTGGTGCGATCTAGTCAGCCTCACAGGGATCAGGAAGCCTGTTAAAAGTGTAAGATCCAAGATTGTAAACATGCGCGGTGTGACCTATTGTTGAGACATAATAAAGAGCTTGAGAGCCAAATCTTTGTGGATGTATCCCAGGAGGGGGTTTACCACGTTAACACTTGTGTTGTGTGATTGAATGTATGCATCTGTAATGTTGTTAAGAGTTAAATATTAGATGAATGAATGAAAGAAATAGTTAGATTTGATACTCCACATGCATGAATAGAATGACTTCTTTAATAAGATGTTAGACTAAATAAATAAATATCACAAGGTACAAACACAGATATCCACTCATTCCCGGGATGCAAGAATGTGAGTATTGCATCCACCCATAGAGTTATCTCGGGTGAGACTGCGCAATACACCTTGTGTGTTGCGTTGCTTTCTGGTTTACCAGGGGGGATGATATTTTTAGAGGGATTTTGTTGGAAGCTTGTTAAATATGAACCTAGGTCAATATATGATAGTAAGGTAAGATTAGAGTAGATGAATGACAAAGTAGAATAACAAAGTAGAATAACATAACATTTCAAGATGTTTACAGATCATTCAACTCTCAAATACCTAGTCAATAAACCAGTGTTGGGGGGGAGAATTTGTAGATGGTTACTATTGTTCCAGGAATTTGACTTTGTAGTGATATTCAAACCAGGGAAGTTGAATCCAAGACCTGATCACCTATCAAGGATCACCAATGGAGAGGAACCTTTGAATCTAGAGGACAACTTTCCCGATGCACAATTATTTTCAGTCTAAATAGATGATGAATATTTTGCTGACATCATTCAATGATTGAGTACATGCACTGATCCAAAATAATTCAACACTACATAGAAGAAAAATATCGTAGTCAGAGCTGCAGACTATCAATTGATTGCAGGACACTTATACAATATGGGTGTAGACAACATCTTGAGAATATGTGTACTAGAACATGAAATACCTAGGATTTTAGCCGAGGCCCATGAGGGAATGGCAGGAGGACATTATGCAGGAAAAAATACTGCACAGAAGGTATTGCGCGCATGACTATGGTGGCCAACTGTTCACAAAGATTCAAAGGACTATTGCTAGATATGTGATGTATGTCAGAGGATTGGTAAGCCTAATAGACGGGATGAGATGCCCCTAAGGCCACAAGTAACCTTACAGGTATTCGACAAATGGAAAATAGAATTTGTGGGACCAGTTAACCCACCAACAAAAAGGTCAGGAGCAATGTATATTATTACTGTGACATAGTACTTAACAAGATGGGCAGAAGCAACACCAATAAAATATTGCACCATAGATACAAAAACACACTTCTTGTTTGATAAAGTGATCACTAGATTTGGATGCCTAAGGATCTTGATGAGTGACCAAGGTACTCACTTCATTAACAACACTATTAAGGCTATGAGTGAGGAGTTTGAAGTTTATCATCAAAAGAGTACACTATATCATCCTCAAGCAAATGGAACAGTGGAAGCCTTTAATAAGATCCTTGAGAATGCACTAACAAAGATTTGCAATGTCAACAAGGACGATTGGGACTTGAATATACCAGTAGTACTGTGGCCCTACAAGACCACATGTAAAAACTTGATAGGGTAGACACCATTCAGATTGGTGTTTGTTCAAGAAGAAATGGTGCCATTAGAATTTTTGGTACCTAGTTTGCGCATAGAAACAATTATTAACATGCCAAAGCGAGGCGCAATACAAGAAAGGCTAAGTCAGATGATGCTCATGGAAGAAGATATGATTCTAGCAGGGTTTCAATAAGAGGTATAGAAAGCAAGGGAAAAATATTGGCATGATAGACATATCAGAAGGAAAAGTTTCAAGGAGGGAGACCTAGTTTTGGTGTACGACAGTAAATCTCTTCAACACCCATGAAAACTCGGAATGCATTGGTTGGGACCATATGAAGTAAAGGTTGTCATAGATGGGGGAGCCGTACAGTTGAAGGATTTGGGAGGAACAAAAATCAGAGGAATGATCTATGGTAGTTGACTGAAACTGTATAGGGACAATCGACCTCCTAGCACTTAAAAAATAAAATAAAATAAATGCAGTAGACAACAAAGGACAATGCACAACAACGGAGGGGTTACCGCGCTAGACACCAGAATAAAACTTGTAGTTAAAATATCCTTAGCGTGTCAAAAACAAAATGTCCACACGCATCGATGAAATAACATAGCGTGTACTTAGAAAACCTAACACGTCAGAAAAAGGACCAATGGTCAGAAAAAGGCGAAAATTGGAAAAATGACGGTTATGGAAAAAAGGTGCCAACCAATGGTGTCTATCAAAATTGAATGACAAGAATGTTTGACGCGATGTCGCATTAATCGTGCCAATTGGTGATGTTAGGGGAATTGAATGTCATGTACTCGGGAAACATTAAGTCATTTAAACCACAACCCAGGTAACTTCTCCAATAAGTTTCACTCAATTGCTATATAAGGAAATCATGCGGGTAATGGAAGTGTTATTGAGAAAGTGAGAAATCCTAGAGCGAGAGAGTATACGGACCAGAGGATGATTCAACAAGAGTTACAGAGAGAACTAGCTCGACATAGATCAACCTGAACCACCATGGCACCACCCAAGCTAGGTGCGTTGAGCCAGGCCTATAGAAAATGTCGAAGCAACCTCAGAGCATCATAGCAACCACAGGGAAGGGAACATGAACCTGCACAGACTGCCGAATTCGTCAACTTGGATGAAATTCCCTCACTTAATATGGAACCAGTGAGCCCCACAGCCATGGTGGAGGAAACCCAACAAACAACAACGGTTGGCATGGACATCGATATGATGGAAATGGGACAGATCGAATAGGACAAAGATGCAGACAATCCTTTGCGCCCTAAACACCTTGAAGAGGCCCCGAGGGTTAATGGGATGGTCCCGACAGAAGAGGTAGTGTCAGGAAGGTCACACATAGCAGTGTTGAAGCAAAACCATGAGGGTACAATAGAATATGTCACCATCCAACCAGAGCATACGCAGACGATAGAACAATGGAGGCTGGAACCTCAAGTCATCCACCACAGAGAAAGGGAAAACAACCCATAGCTATATCACCGTGCAAATAGGCTGAAACAACCATAGTATTACCGCACATTCCATAAGGGGTGAGTATCACATCTAATCTTTTAGGACGCGTGGAAAAACTACAGTACTCAGACCACGATGTGGCCAACGTGGAAAAGTTCCCTAAATTTGTAAGGCAATTCTACCTTGACAATGTGGGTACAAGACCCTTCGACGATCCAATTTTGCAACCAAAATAGTGGGCAGTCGGACTGGCCAACACTAGGATTCTAAACCTGTTGGATATCCCACATTTTGGAAGGGGTTGCGACGTAAACAATTGCGTTAAGAAGATTGTGGAAGTCACCCATAGAGGGTACCTATGGGTGGAAGAGAATGTCTCTATAGACATAGAGATCATTTCTTTTATTACATGGATTCCATCTCGGGGGGAGAGTCACGCACAATACCTCAATGACAAGACAAAGGAGAAGGCACTAGTGGAGGAGATAAAGAAGATGTATGGCACAGAGAGAGGGTTGTGTAGAATCATTAACAAGCACATTAGAAGCTCAAGGAGGAAGTTACTGCCAGGGTCGTCGCAACTGCAACACAATGCGCAGAGGGAACTATGCTCAGCTTGGCCCCGTACTTATTAAACCTATTCCTTGAGGACTAAAAAGACGCACATGACCTGGGGACAAAGTTTCATTACTCTTGGATACTCATCTTGATCGCCTTGATCATATGGAGGGAGCCCAAGTACACATAATTTTGAGAGCAAACCAGTCGTTTCCCCACAGCATGATACATATCGTTGGGGAGCACTTCGTACTACAAAATCAGAAGTGAAAATGAAAGCATGTTCATGGGGTATTACAACGACCTCCAGGAAAGAATTGCCAACACTTGACAGATTACTCCATAAGTGGTCACGCAATATTGGGACATCGCCAACTTCAAAGAGATCATGCATACCGTATGGATCCAAGCATGAAGGGATCCCGAGAACGAATGGCTACAAATGCGATACTACATCAAGGAAGAGGACATAGAGATGGCCATCAAGGATTGGAAAGATGACTGGAGATTTCTAGTTATGACACAAGATATGCCCATAGATAAGGAGACTAAGGTAGGGCAAGAGTAGACACTTTCCAGAGATAAAGCTGTGCCCAAGAAGCCAAATCCAAGTCAGAAGCTGACACAACAAAAGAAAGGGGGTGTGCCAAATAAAGGTACCCAGGCGGGGAAAAACGACACCACCCAAGCACCGAAATAACAATAAAAAGGGGATGAGACAACACAAGGAGCCACGTCAAGTGCTACCCAACAAGAATAAGGCCAGACCAAGAGGCCGATAATACACACTAGGGGTGCGTGAAAGAAGGCCAAGGTGCACAAGATGCTGCTAGAATATACAATCACCGAGGATGACGTGGACCTGGTGGCCAAAAGAGTCCACGACCGGGATGTTGAGGAGTTTGAAGACACCCAACACCAAAGGGACTGAATTTAGGATGAGCTGGCTAACATGAGGTAGATCCTAGAGTAGATCAGAGAAGTGCAGAGGGTGGGCAACAAAACATAGTCATTCCCCACAACATCAAAAGCAAGAGACAAGGTTGCACTGAATGAACAAGATATGATCCAAACGATAGCACATGCAAGCCTGACCTTCCCGTTTACACCCATCATGCTGCATACGGATGAGATTGTAGGACTGACACCCTTGAAATATCTGGTGCAGATATAGTTGGTAATGGGGTGGATACCAGCCAAGGCACTATACAAACTACAAGTTAGTGTCGCGAAGGAGGTGCATTCGCGTGCACGAAAATACATAGCATAATTTCAACACACAAAGGAAAACAAAGAGGAGTTGGAGGTCATGCTCGAGCAAGTCAAGCTCGAGACCAAAGACGAGAAATATCGTGTGGATAGGCTTGAGTAGGGAGTGGCTGTAGCCTATGATAGAATTCAAAAAGTACGCAAATAGCAGATCCCATGACAACACAAAAAATTGATCAGATTGTGCAAACCATTGATCCATATAGACAAGAGATCAAGAACCTCCGGGAACAACTCATTCCTACCACTCACCCAGAGGTGAAGGAACAAAGGAAGAATGAAGAAACCAAAAAAATGAATGAAATGGAACAACAAGTTAGCGCAGCTGTCGACTTGTTTGATAGAGCATCACAACTATGGACAAAGTTAGAAGAAGATCAACAGGTCCAGGACTGCGACCAGGAAGGGGAAAATATAAGAGCATCTATCTAGGACCTCAAGCAGAGGAAGAAAATGATGAAGATCACTGAGCACCTCAAAGGAATATAGGACATGAAGAAGTTGAAAGTAGAGCTAAGAGCTGCGCAAACATAGAATAAAGATCGACAAGCTCAAATGGAACCCCTCCAAGAGATAACAACGAAGGTCATTGCGCAGGAAGAGGAAGCAAAGAAGAATATGGAGAAAACACATGAGAGTGCGCATAAATGATCAGGGAGGAGATCATAGCACAAGTGTTGGACGCACTCAGAGAAAAGATTGTGCAGGCTCAAACAAAATCAAGGGAACTCACAGACAAGTTCCATACTCTAGCAGTATCTATTGAAAAAGTGCGCAACTCATAGGTGGCTCGGGACGAGCCACATGTCAGTGTTGGGGGCCTGTTGGAGTCAGAACCAGTCAGGGAAAAATGCTATTTTTGGGAAGAAAAACATGAAGGGAAGAAAGGAAATATGGAAGGGAAAGAAACACTTGTGAGGGAAGCATGCGAGGCGCACATGAAAGGGAGACCTAATGATGCCAGGGTTAGGGTTTTTGCAATGTATTGTAATGGATGTTGAGCCAAGAATATATATAAGTAGTACTTAGGAGGTCTACAGGGGACCGGTGGGAAACAAGAAGAGTCCAACAGTTGTAAGGTTTGTAAGAACTGTACTATTCCATACACTGGTGAGCTAGAGAAGCAGTGAGAAACTCAATCCCGAGGGTTATATCATAGGCTGAGGATCCTGGTGTGATCTAGTTAGCCTCACAGGAATCGAGAAGCCTGTTAAAAGTGTAATATCCAACATTGTAAACATGCACGGTGTGACCTATTGCTGAGACATAATAAAGATCTTGAGAGCCAGATCTTTGTGGATGTAGCCCAGGAGGGGGTGAACCACGATAACACTTGTGTTGTGTGATTGAATGTACGCATTTGTAATGTTGTTAAGAATTAAATTCTATATGAATTAATGAAAGAACTAGTTAGATCTGATACTCCACATGCATGAATAGAATGACTGCTTTAATCAGATGTTAGAATAAATAAATAAAGATCACAAGGTACAACCACAAATATCCATTCATTACTATGTTGCAAGAACCTGAGTATTGCATCCACCCATAGAGATATCTCGGGTGAGACTGCGTAGTACAACCAGTGTGCTGCATTTCCTTCTGGTTTACCAGGGGGGGTGATAGTTTTAGAGGGATTTTGTTGGAAGCTTGTTAAATATGAACCTGGGTTAGTCTATGACAGTAAGGTAAGATAAGAGTAGATAATTGTTAAAGTAGAATAACATAAAAACCAACAGTTTCCAATCCTCTATCCTTTCTTAGTGGGTTTCCTACCATCTTGTTGGGGTCTATCTTAGTGCAACATATAATGCTAACAACCTTTGCTATTCAAGTATCTGTAGCTATAATTTGTTAACAAAAGAACTTACCTCAGTCACTCCATCCAATTTTGGCATATCATGTACCTCTGTTCCGATCCAACGTAAAGAGCGGGTAGTGTGTGCACACCTTCTGGTCGATACCTCATGCAATCAATGATGCTAGTGTTCAAGTCCTACCTCCGAGTCTAATGTGCAAGAGCTTATGCTTCTCCAACTAAGCATACCATCTACAGTGGGATTGACATAGTCGTTCATGTGCGCTGTCATATTATATAAGTTATCAATTTACTTTCTTGTGGGTTCCACATATCTTCTTGCCTCTAAGGGGTCTAAATACGTAGTGACTTTTAAGCCTCCTCCTTAAAAAATCATCTCTCTTTTCTTCAGATTGATTATTGCTTGATTGTCGAAGGCCCAATCTAGTCCAAGCAAAGTGGGGTATGACTGACTCTTGTCCACAATATCGATGTGTTCAAATTCAGCTACACTGCACACTCCATCTATGTTCATAGGTACTCCTACTAGTCTCCTAATCGGTATTATCTTATGTTGGTTAGAAAAACTCAACTGGATAGTCGACCATACTAGCTTCATTTCCCCCATCATCTCCCACGTTTGTCTTGGGAGAACATTGACGTCTAATCCTAAGTCCAAGATGACATTATCCATGTCATATTCTCCTATTTGCACACTTAATATGAACTCTCAATTTGTCCTCTTCTTGCGAAGGACTTGGATCACTGATTTATGCATTGTAGGTATTTTCATGTTTGGTGTAAATTGATCAATCATCCTGCGCAGTGTATTTAGTGTAGCCTCATTCTGCATCAATTCTAAACAACTTTTTAGAAATTCCTTCAAAGTACTTACCTTCTCTGTTGTCCTGTCTGGAATAGTGTGATCATATACAAGCAACATATCATATACGGGTGGTGTCCTTGACGTTGACGCTATCCAATCTGGTCCTAGTATTTCCTTCCTTGCTTGCTGGTAAGTATCCTTTTCTTTCTGTGGGTTAAATGTTGGCCTAGGCTCAACTTCTTTTCTTATCCATTTTTCTACTCCTTTTCCATTCCCTATCATATTTGGTCTGGTTCTTGTCCCACCGTGCATAACAACTTCTACTTTTGACTGATCGTCACGTTCTTCAACAACTATCATTTGCAAGTTCTAGTTTTGATTATGATTTTGATGTTGGTTCTGATTCCCTCTTGCCTGCCACTTTTCTATAAATAGAGGAAAATCTTCTATTGCATGATCCAAGGACCTACAATACGTGCATATCATGGAAGGATTTGGGAAATATCTTGCTAAGTGTCCCAGTTGATTGCAGTTGTAACAAATCATCGGTCCTCTTCCTCCTTGACCAAATCCTTCATGTCTTCGACCTCTACCGAAATATCCACATGGTCCTCCCTGATTAAATCCTATTGGAGTGTTATACTGTGGGATTTCTCCTTCTGCTACGACATTTTCCTCCTGGATTCTTTAAGCATCTGAAGTGCTCTCTCTCATCAGGTCGAATGCGTGACAATCTTTCTCATCATGTCCTACAGACTTGAAAAAATTACAGAATAAATTCCTTGGGGTGCTCTGATATTTCTGCAGTAGGGGACAAGCAGTCAGATGATGCCCCCATGTCTTACATATCTCGCAGTACCCTACTCCTCCTATCAATGGGTTCGGTGCTCCTGTGGCCATATACCATGCGAAAGCAGGACACTCTTCTTTTATGCGGCCTTTTGTCTTGCATGTTATACAACAAACATGTTCGTGCTTCTCCTTATCCTTCGTTATCTCTGACAATTGAATCCTCAACATAGCCAACTGTGATTGTACCTGCACCATCTCCTACGAGAGATGCTTCTAATTTCATCGTGATTTCCATCACTTCGGGTTGCGACGTGACCTTCTGTTGTGTTAACAGACAATGCATGTGTGGCAATAGGCCTCCTTTAAACCATTCTTGATGCTGTTCATCAGGAATATAAAAGGTTAACCTGTCCATTACATCTTTAAATATCTGGTCAAAATCCCACACTGTCTCGTTCTATACTTTCTTTATTTCCTTTAGCTTTGTAATATATTGAGATTCAAATTTCGGCTTCCTAAATTCCTTGAGCAATGATTGTCTAATTTCTGCCAAAGTTATTGACTACTTGATTGGTGTAGTTTTTTGGTACTTCATATACAATATCAACGCGCGATTTCTGAAATTTGTTGCTAACTACGTGATTTTTGCTGCTTCATCTTGGACCTTATTTGCAGTCCATATAGTATCACATATTGTTGGTTACTCTCTCTTATCTCATTTCTGAGTTTATTGACCCAAGGTTCATGTTTTTTTAGGTTTCCAACAAAGCCTCTAAAACTATCAGCCCTAT
>SNQJ01S0120471.1:56666-81729 GCA_010110895.2 Picea sitchensis | reverse complement strand
AGGGCCAAGGATGCATAATGTTATCTGTGGGTGCCTTTGTAGAAGGCGAGTTGTACCTGTCATGGATGCATTTTTTCCACGCTTGTTCTTTCCTTTATTATTTTCTTGCTTTATTCCTTTATTTGATTTTTCTTCTTCTTTTTCTTTTTATTCAAGGGATAACCAAAGGACATTGCCTTGGCATGGTGACCAAAGCTGACAGTGTTACCCACAAGTACTTTCAGAGAGATGAGAAGGTTGGCTCCTGATGAGACCCCCTTTCCCTTGGCCATGCAACCAAAGGTCACTGCCCTGGCGTGGTAACCAGATGGTGGAAATGTCATACTATTAGGTACCCATGAACCTAATAGGTTGGCTCGTGATGAGACCCCCTATCCTCTGACTAGGTATTTTTTGTTGTTTTCCGGGTCCCTCTTGTTTCTTGTTGAGAGGCCTTTTATTGCCTTTTCAAAGATCCTTGGGCGAAGCATCTCGAGGTTTTATTTCTAGGATTTTGTCTTTTACCAGCTGCTTTTACCTTATGGGCCTTTAGCCCCTTCTTCCCACAAGATAAGGTGGAATCCTACAAATAGGTCAACCCAATGCCCGGACAAGGGGAATGGGATAGATGAGTGGGTGATAAGATGAAACAATGGTGCTATGATGGGAGTGGATGATGGATTTTCATAAATCCTCCCAGTGGAAAACCAAGACCTATGGGCACAGGCTTGCTAGGGCACCCAGACAATTTCCCCAAGCATGGTCATGTAGGCTAATGTAAGGTCCAAGCAGTTGTTAGAGATAAAAGGAATCATATGCATACATTTAAAGGTTTCAATGATCAAAAGTGACACATACCATGATACCTGGACCAATTACCTCATGGAGCAAGAACCTCTTCTGATACAAGACCAAGACTATGGTGATGGATGCTTCTGCTACTGACAAGACAAAGTTGATGGAAGAAGAAAAGGATGGGCCCTCCAGGGCCATGCTCAGGTCAATCCTACTCTCGGTACTCCATGTCTAGGACCTATGGGCCTCGAGACATTATCTCCTAGTTATCCCTAAAAAGCGGGGATAACATTACCCACTTGGAATTCTTTCTGAGACGCCATCGAGGAACAATATTATCTCGTGGGGAGCTATGAGGACAAGTACATACAATGGGCTATGCTGCGGAAACAAAGGGATCAAGATGTGCATGAGCTGATGAATTTGTTCCATACCCTGCGCACAAAGTTGGGTATCAAATATTCAGAGAAACATTTGGTGCTGAAGTACCTCAGTTGTCTGCACATATACATTCAGGAGGAAATGGAGTTCCTCAACATCTCCTCGCTTGGTACAGCATACTAGTATGCTACCAAGATTGAGCAGAAATTCAAATAGAAGAAGTGAGACTTTGGATCTGTGAATCAAAAGAAAGAAAAAGGTGCCCCAAACCGTAGAACAAAGGACAAAGCCAAGGCATGGCAACTCAAGACAACCTACCAAAGCCGCAAGAAAAGAACAACACCGCAAAGCCGAAGAAGGACACGGGAAAGTGGTGTGAGTTCCATAAGAGCTCCACTCACAACAAAAGTGAGTGTCGGGCCAAACAGTCATTGGTGGCCGAGATGAGGGCTTCTAAATCAGATGCATGCTCTGACATTGAATTAGATCCTGAGAAGGGGAATGACATAGGGAATCAAATTATTGATGTGGAGCCCAACACCATAGTTTCCACCATGAAGATCAGAAAGGAAGAACCAGAAGATCTAGAGGAGGAGGATCATCTCTTCCACTCCCAGATGTGGGTAAAGGTTTTCGCGCTACTACTCATTGTCAATAGTGGGAGCCAAAAGAACCTCATTTCAGCAGAGGTTGTGAAGCGGTTGGTCTTTCCGACCACATCACACCCACAACCATACACCATTGGTTGGCTTCACCAAGGACGGGATCTCCGCGTCAACCATCAGTGTCGCCTTCCCTACAACATCAAGCCCTTCACCGATGAGGTATTATGTGACATTGATCCTCTTGATGTTTGTGATGTATTATTAGGCCAACCATCCTTGTGGAAGCGACGTGTTGTGTATGAGTCTTGGTCTCGCATTGTTATTGTTACCTTGGGAAATAAGTTGTACAGGATACCAGAGGTACCACCACCTGTTGCTATGTCTTTGGTTACTGCAAAACAATGCAGCAAGCTCATTTCCAAAACCAAGAAATTTGTTTTCCTGATAATCTTCCCTCAAGGCAAGAAGAAGACTGTGGCCACGACCTCCATATAGGGCTCCTCTACATGACAACAAAATATGGACAAGGTCATGGAGGAGTACTGGGACATCTTCACCTCACCCACAGGGGTGCCTCTACACTGTTAGGTCAAACACCCCATAGATCTAACCCAAGGTATGCCACTTCCCAATGGACTGATCTATCGGCGCTCTATTCTGGACAATGATGAAATCAAAAGGCATATCCAGGAGCTATTGTAGAAAGGTCACACCTGGCCAAGTTCATCGCCCTGTGGGATCCCGATCATGTTGGTGCAGAAGAAGGATGGGACTTGGAGACTCTGTATTGACTATCGAGCGTTGAATAAGATCATTGTCTGGAATAGGTACCTGATCCCATGGATTGATGACATTCTGGACCAACTCAAAGGGGAAAAATATTTCAGCAAGATCGACTTGAAGTCTATGTATCACCAGGTACCAATCAAACTGTCTGATGTGTGGAAGACTACCTTCAAAGCCAAGGAGGTCCTTTTCGAATGGATGTTCATGTCTTTCGGGTTGACGAATGCTCCCGCAACCTTCAAGAGGTTGATCGACGACATCTTGCAACCATTCACCAACTCATTTGTAGTAGTGTACTTGGATGACATCCTGATCTTTAGCCAGACTTGGGAAGAGCACCTCCACCACATCTGACAGGTCCTCCAAACACTGCGGAAACACAAGTTATGTGCCAATTTGGAGAAGTGCACTTTTGGCATGACTTGGGTTCAGTATCTGGGATACATTATTGATGAGCATGGGGTGCATGTGGATCCAACCAATATCCAAGTCATCCGAGATTGGCCAGCCCCGACCACTCTAACAGAGCTTCACAACTTTCTGGGTCTTGCCAATTTCTACCGCAGGTTCATGTTGGGATTCTCTCATATCACTTGGCCCTTGAGTCAAGTCACCAAGGGAGGAGCGAAAGAAAAATCATTTTGGTCGGAATCTCAATAGAAGACATTCATATAATTGAAACATCACCTCTGTTGTGCCCCAGTGCTCACATTACCAGAGTTGCAACAACCATTTGAGATCGAGACATATGCTTCTGACTATTCTATTGTGTCAATTCTTACTCAATAGAGGCATCCAGTGGCATATCATAGTGCGACACTATCCGACACAGTCTGGAAGTATCCCACTTATGAAAAAAAAATGTATTCCATCGTGCAAGCTTGCCGACAATGGAAGCATTACATTTTGGGGAAGGAAATGATCATCCACACAGACCACCGACCCCTGTAGTTCATACAGACACGAGGGAAGTTGCAGAATGATCTCCATCAGAAGTGGTCCACATATCTGAAAAAGTTTCATTTGAACATCAAGTACAAGAAGGGTAGCACCAATAATGTTACAGACTACCTCAGTCGACCACTGATCGTGGCAATAACCACCATGCTCAACTCTTTTGGGCATAAGACTTCTGATTGGTCGCTTCTCTACAAGAGCGATCCAAAATTCAGCCACACATACAAGATGCTCTTGGAGGGTAACCGATTTCCAAATTTTCACCTCCAGGATGCACTACTATGTCACCCAGGACACCTTTGTGTTCCTTCAAGCAAGAGTGCCAGGAAGATTTGGGAAGCACACTACAATCGGGTCATTGGGCATTTCAGGGTCGAGAAAATAGTGGCAGTATTGCAGAAGTATTTCTATTGGCCATGCCTTCGACAGGATGTCGGGAAGTACATCAGATCTTACATTGCCTATGCCATTGCCAAACCGACCATCAAGAAGTAAGGCCTCTATACTCCGTTGCCTACCCCTAGTCGACCTTGGGAATCCATCTCTATGGATTACATGTCGGGCCTTCCTTCTACTAAGCATGGCAATGACTGTGTTTTCGTGGTCGTCGACAGATTCACGAAGATGGCCATTATGGTGGCCTGCAAGAAGAATATCACAGTAGAAGCCACTGCTAAAATATTCTTTGAAAAAGTGTGGGTGCACTTTGGGATTCCATAATCTATCATCTCAAATCGGGACAACAGGTTCCTTAGTACATTTTGTTCCAGCCTCTGGTCAATGCTGCACACCAAGCTCACCAAGTCCACAACTTTCCATCCCCAAACTGATGGCCATAAAGAGGTCGTCAACAGGATGATCGTACACATTTTGTGCATGTACAACTCAAAGCATCCACGCACATGGGATGAGAGCCTATCCTATGTACAACATAGCTATAACTGGGCCCTCCACGGCTCAATTGACCACAACCCCTTTCAGGTGGGCTTGGGATTTCAGCCACTATGTCCCATTGACGTAGACATGCCCTTTACAACTACTCAGGCTAATTCGGCCCATGTCCAGTCTGAAGCTTCCAAGGAGAACAACTTCATTGAGCGCATTCATCACATTCACCAATAGGTTGATGAAATATTGGACAGATCCAATGCTAAGTACAAGAAACGGCATGATCAACATCAGGTGCAACACAACTTTCAGGTGGGCGACAAAGTGTGGTTAAATTTCCAGAAGGAGCGCCTCGCTGGACCCCACCGCAAGATTTTCCTACTCCGATATGGGCCATACACCATCACCAAGGTTGTAGGGGACAATGCCTTTTAGCTCAGTATTCCACCATTCCTTGGTCTACACCCAGTGTTCAATGTGGACCACCTTCGACCCTATTTTCCACCTTTATTGGACACATCCGACATGGCATAACAACTCACAACAACAGAGTTAAATCTAGACTTCATGGAAAAAGACACAAATGATCATATTATGGACACACAGATCAAGAAAACCTGCCATCAGAGGATCTAGCTATATTGATTTGTCAAAGCAGGCCAACTCCTTCACCGGGGCAAGTGGTTCACTAGGGACCAAGTTCAACAGAAGTTTCCTCATCTCATGGAGGAACTCAATGCAATGGGGACCATTGCTTCCTAAGGGGGGAGGAATGATCCAGGTGGATATTGGTGTCCACCCACCTATTCCACTTGGACCCCCACCATTGTTTCTTTCAGTTTTTCAGTTTCCTTAATTGTAGCACAATTTACTATTTTTGGCAGTTTTTCGGGTCCTGAACTTTCAGAGCTGTTTTGAGGCCCCAAACGATGTTTTTTGGACATCAAACCTTTGAGGAATAAGTGTCCAATCGAATGTTAATCTTCGTTATCAACAATGTAGTCCTCGGATAGATCTTTCTAATGATGTATCATGTGCGTTAAATGAATATAGTATGCCAAAGTTACGACCCCGGAAAATTGATGTACCAATTTACCCCGACGGGGCCCATATTCTGGCATTTCATCTCCTAGGGTTAGGTTTTTGGATGTTTAGGGTTTCCATTGTTTCTCAATAATATATAGGGCTTCGAGCCTCATTGTAACACAGATTTCAGAGGCTTGTAGCAGCCACATCTCTTCTCAGAGATAAGCTATCGACGCCCTAGCTAGTTTATTTTCACTCTGTCTGTAAACAAGTTTCAGTTCTTTGATATTAATGAAATGAAGTGTTATTTCCACTGCATCTTTGTATTCATGGTTATTTGTGTATTCTGTTGTGTTCCTGCATAAATTCGTATCAGTGGTATCCAAGCGGTCTGCTCTTTCTCGATCCTTCTTTGCATGTCCCCAATGAGGTCGGGGTATAAGGAGTTAGGGCTCAATCTGGTTGAAGCTTTGGAAGGTCAGCCTCACAAACCCCAATGGCCGCCCATGGGGGATGAAAAGAAATATGATGGATCAGGAGATCCTATCAAAATATTGCTTGAGGAGGCCCTTTAAAAACAAAGGAATGTGATGATGGATAACTTCGCCCAGATCCTTCAACGATTGCCCATTGACGATGCATCTGCATCCAACAACCACTCTGGAGGCACAACCCCTTTTAAGGTACAAGTAAACTTTGGAATTCCCATATTTATGGCCAAATAGATGCAGATGTCGTAGGTAGATGGTTGAATCTATTAGAAGGATCTTTCTCAGTTCATGACTTTTCCGACAGGGAGAATATTATTTTTTCACTGCTCAAAGTCGCCCCCATGTCAAGGACTGGTGGAAAACCTACTGTGAGAAAAATGACAAGGAGGAACCCTCTCTGTTCATGGCCATACCCACTTGGAATTATTTGCAATACGCCATCAAGGAACAATATTATCCCGTGGGGAGCTATGAGGACAAGTACATACAATGGACTACGCTACGGCATCAAAGGGATCAAGATGTGCATGAGCTGACGAATTTGTTCCATACCCTGCACACAAAGTTGGGTATCAAATATTCAGAGAAACATTTGGTGTTGAAGTACCGCAATTGTCTGCATAGATACATTCAGGAGGAAATGGAGTTCCTCAACATCTCCTTGCTTGGTATGACATACCGGTATGATGCCAAGATTGAGCAGAAATTCAAACAGAAGAAGAGAGACTTTCGATCTGTGAGTCAAAAGAAAGCAAAAGGTGCCCCCAAACCATAGAAAAAAGGACAAATCCAAGGCATGGCGGCTCAAGACAACCTACCAAATCCACAAGCAAAGAACAACACCGCGAATCCGAAGAAGGACACGGAAAAGTGGTGTGAGTTCCATAAGAGCTTCACTCACAACACAAGTGAGTGTCGGGCCAAACAGTCATTGGTGGCCGAGATGAGGGCTTCTGAATCAGATTCATGCTCCAACATTGAATCAGAACTCAATAATGGGAATGACAAAGGGAAGAATATTATCGATGCGAAGCCCAATGCCACCGTTGCCACCATGAAGATTCAAAAGGAAGAACCGGAAGATCCAGAGGAGGAGGAGCGTCTCTTCCACTCCCAGATGTGGGTAAAGGGTTTCACGCTACAATTCATTGTTGACAGTGGGAGACAAAATAACCTCATTTCAAYAGAGGTTGTGAAGCGCTTGGGTTTGCTGACCACAACACAAACACAACCATCCACCATTGGGCAGCTTCACCAAGGACGGGATCTCCGCGTCAGCCAGCAATGTCGCCTTCCCTACATCATCAAGCCCTTCAACGATGAGGTATTATGTGACATTTCTCCTCTTGATGTTTGTGATGTATTATTAGGCCAACCATACTTGTGGAAGTGACATGATGTGCATGAGTCCCGACCTCGTGTTGTTATTTTTACCTTGGGAAATAAGTTGTACATGATACCAGAGTTACCACCTCCCATCGCTATCTCTTTGGTTACTACAAAACAATGCAGTAAGCTCATTTCCAAAACCAGGAAATTTGTTTTCTTGATGATCTTCCCTTAGGGAAAGAAGAAGACTGTGGCCACGACCTCCAGTCAGGGCTCCTCTGCATGACAACAACAAATGGATAAGGTCATGAAGGAGTACCAGGACATCTTCACCTCACCCGTAGGGGTGCCTCTGCACTGTTAGGTCAAACACCCCATTGATCTGATCCCAGGTGCATTGTTTTCCAATGGGTTGATCTACCGGCACTCTATTCTGGAGAATGATGAAATCAAGAGGCAGATCCAAGAGTTGCTGCATAAAGGTCACATCCGACCAAGTTCGTTGCCCTTTGGGAGCCCAATCTTGTTGGTGTAGAAGAAGGATGGGACTTGGAGACTCTGTATTGACTATCGAGCGTTGATCAAGATCATTGTCTGGAATAGGTACCCAATCCCACAAATTGATGACCTTCTGGACCAACTCAAAGGGGAAAAATATTCAGCAAGATCGACTTGAAGTCTGGGTATCACCAGGTACCAATCCAACCGCCTGATGTGTGGAAGATTTTCTTCAAATCCAAGGAGGCCCTTTTTGAATGGTTGGTCATGCCTTTCAGGTTTATGAATGCTCCCACAACCTTCATGAGGCTGATGGAAGACATCTTGTGGCTATCCACCAACTCTTTTGTAGTAGTTTACTTGGATGACATCCTAACCTTCATCCAGACTTGGGAAGAGCACCTCCACCACATCCAGCAGGTCCTCCAAACACTGCGGAAACACAAGTTGTGTGCCAATTTGGAGAAGTGCACTTTTGGCATGACTCAGGTTCAGTATCTGGGATACATTATTGATGAGCTTGGGGTGCATGTGGATTCAACCATTATCCAAGTCATCCGGGATTGGCCAACCCCAACCACTCTAACAGAGCTTCACAGCTTTCTGGGTCTTGCAAATTTCTACCACAGGTTCGTGTTGGGATTCTCTCATATCACTTGGCCCTTGAGTCAAGTCAACAAGGGAGGAGAGAAAGCAAAATTATTTTGGTCAGAATCTCAACAGAAGGCATTCATAGAATTGAAACATTGCCTATGTTGTGCCACAACGCTTACTTTACCAGACTTGCAACAACCATTTGAGATCAAGACAAATTCTTTTGACTATGCTATTGGGGAAGTTCTTACTTAACAGAGGCATCCAATGGCATATCATAGTGCGACATTGTCTGATACAGTCCGAAAGTATCCCACTTATGAAAAATAAATGTATTCCATTGTGTAGGCTTGCTGACAATGGAAGCATTACATTTTGGGGAAGGAAATGATCATCCACACAGACCACCAACCCCTGCAGTTCATAGAGACACAAGGGAAGTTGTAGAATGATCACCATCATAAGTGGTCCACATATCTGCAACAATTTCATTTGAACATCAAGTACAAGAAGGGCATCACCAATAATGTTGCATACTGTCTCAATCGACCACTGATCGTGGCGATAACCACTGTGCTCAACTCTTATGGGCACGAGACTTCTGATTGGCCGCTTCTCTACAAGAGCGATTTGAAATTCGGCCACACATATAAGACGCTCTTGGAGGGTAATCGAGTTCCAAATTTTTACCTCCAGGATTTACTACTATCTCACCTAGGACACCTTTGTGTTCCTTCAAGCGAGTGTGCCAAGATGATTTGGGAAGCGCACTACAGTCGGTTCGTTGGGAATTTCGGGGTCGAGAAAAAAGTTGCAGTATTGCAGAAGTATTTCTATTGGTCAAACCTTTGAAAGGATGTCAGGAAGTACATCAGATCCTACATTGCCTGCGCCATTGCCAAACTGACCATCAAGAAGCAATGCCTCTATACTCTGCTGCCTACCCTTAGTCGACCTTGGGAATCCATCTCCATGGAATGATCCAGGTGGATATTGGTGGCCACCCGCCTATTCCACTTGGATCCACACCATTGTTTCTTTCAGTTTCTTTAATTGTAGCACAATTTACTATTTTTGGCAGTTTTTCAGGTCCTGAACTTTCGGAGTCGTTTTGAGGCCCTAAATGACGTTTTTTGGGCATCAAAACTCTAGCGAATATGAGTCTGTTTCGAGCTCTATATTCGCTGCCAGCAGTGTAGTCCTTGAATAGATATTTCTAACGATGTATCATGTGTGTCAAACGGAGATAGTATGCCAAAGTTATGACCCCGGGAAATTGATGTACCAATTTACCCCGACAGGGTCCATATTCTGGCGTTTCATCTCCTAGGGTTAGGTTTTTGGATTTTTAGGGTTTCCATTGTTTCACAATAATATATAGGCCTTCGAACCTCATTGTAACACAGAGTTCAGAGGCTTGTATTTGCCACATATCTTCTCAGAGATAAGCTACCAGCACCCTAGCTAGTATATTTCCATTATGTCTGTAAACAAGTTTCAGTTCTTTGATATTAATGAAATGAAGTGTTATTTCCGCTGCATCTTTGTATTCATGGTTATTTGTGTATTCCGTTGTGTTCCTGCATAAATTCGAATCAACTCATGATCCAGAGACATTTGCAAAAGCTCCAGTTTATCCAGATTGGGATACATCAATGAATGAAGAGTATCATTCTTTAATGGCAAACAATACTTGGGATCTTGTACCTCTTCCAAAAGGAGGAAAACTTGTCAAATGTAAATGGGTCTACAGAACTAATTATGCATCCGGTGGAAGTGTTGAAAGACACAAGGCTCGTTTAGTTGCCAAATGATTTTCCCAAGTTGAAGGAATTGACTATAATGAAACCTTTTCCCTTGTAGCCAAAATGAATTCCATCTGCCTTGTTCTTTCCCTTGCTGCCGCACATAAATGGGAGATCCATCAGATGGATGTTAAATTCGCCTTCTTGCATGGATATTTGCAAGAATAAATCTACATGGAACAACCTCCTGGCTATGTCCAGAATGACTCTATCCTTGTTTGTCGCCTTAAGAAATCTCTTTATGGTCTTAAGAAATCTCCCCGAACTTGGTATGCTAAAATGGATAGCTTTATTATTGACACTAGATTCTCTAGATGTTCTTATGATCCTAATGTCAATACCAAGAAAGTAGGAATCCATCTCATAATCCTTGTCCTTTATGTTGATGACCTTATCCTTATTGTTAGTGACTCAAAACTCTTAAACCATGTGAAAACCAGCCTTAAGAAGAAATTTGAAATGACAGACTTAGGTTTTTTGCACTATTTCCTTGGCCTCCAAGTTCTACAAACCAATGAAGGAATTTTTCTTTCCCAGTCTAAGTATGCATGTGACCTTCTTCATCACTTTCACATGGATGATTGTAAACCAACCCCTTCTCCCTTCCATTTTGGATTCAAGCTTACTGCCACCTATACTTCTCCTAAAGTTGATGCCACCCTATACCATTAGTTAGTTGGTATCTTCTTATACTTGACTCATACCCGTCCTGATCTTTCCTTTGTTGTTGGTATTGTTGCTTGATATATGAAAACACCCCATGAAATCCATTAGAAACCAGATCAAAGGATACTTAGTTATTTCCGTGGTACAATTCAGTTCGGGGTACATTACAGTTCGAGGGGGAATCCTTTATTGGTTGGTTTCACTGATTCAGATTGGGTCGGTGACCCTGATGATCGAAAGTCTACTACGGGTTATGTTTTTAGCCTTGGTTCAGGACATGTCACTTGGACCTATAAGAAATAACGGGATATTACACATTCTTCAGTAGAAGCATAGTACCGAGCAGTGGTAAATGCAATTCAAGAAACCTTATGGCTTTGATAGATCCTTTTAGAGTTTGGATTCCAGCAACAACATCCAACCAGCCTTTGGTGCGACAATCAAAATGCCATTAATCTCACCAAAGACCCAGTTCAACATCAGCGTAGCAAGCACATCGAGCTACGCTTGCACATCATCAGAAAGATCATTCATGATCAATTTATTGAAGTGCTCTTTTTCCCTACAGAAGATCAAGTTGTAGACATTTTCACAAAGTCTCTTACAGAAGCAAAGTTTTCCAAACTTCGATTTATGTTAGGAGTCCAGGAAGTTTTCATTAAGGGGGGATAGGCTCTAATGCCTCCTTCCTTCTCCTATTGTGTCACTATTGTAAATGCTTCAATCCCATCCCAAGTTGTTCTTAAGGGGGGATGTTAGGATATTTAGACACTTAGGAGTTAGTTAAGATCCACTTGGTCTAATGTGTCGTTAGGTAAAAGTGTGTTTCTTAGTGTGTTTCTTTAGTATGCATTAATATGCATTTTTAGTTAGGAAATCTGACGGTCACGATATGTTACCGACATAGAGTGATCTGACATTCATACTCTCCTCGATCTTAACGACCATTGATTCATGGATTAACACCCAATTGGTCCATTGTCTCTATTTAAAGATCATATAGGGTCATTTATCGATGATCAATTGTGAGAAACTCTCTTGTAAAATCTCTTTGTAATATTTTTCTTTTGCATTAATAAACTGCTCCAAGTGGTCACGTTGGTTGGGGTCGTGGATGTTTCCCCGTAGGGGTTTTACCACGTGAAAACATCAGTGTGTTGATATTTGATATGGTTATTTGAGTGGTTACTGAAGGTGTTCATCCTCTGTTGGAATACCTGTGTCATCGAACACATAGAACCTGTGGAAGAATTAGAATGGATCAGTCTTGTGGTGGTGTAGGAGAAGAAGAAAGGGGGAATTAGGATTTGTGTAGATTTGAGAAAAATTAATGATTCTTGCTTACATGATCCTTTTCCTACCCAATTTACAGATGAAGTGCTATAAAATATAGGAGGTCAAGAAGCTTATTCCTTTACAGATAGGTTTTTAGTATATCATCAAATTAGGATAACACCAGAAGATAGACATAAGACAACATTTTCTACAGAATGGGGATCATTTTAGTATACAGTGATGCCATTTGGGTTGAAGAATGAACCGGCCATGTTTTCAAGAGTAGTAATAGCAGCTTTTAAGGAGTTCATTCATAAGTTTTTGGATGTTAACTTGGATGATTGGACAGTGTTTATATTATTAAAGGACCATGTTTCAGTGTTAAGATTAATGTTAGACAGATACAAATAGTGTCAAATTTCATTGAATATTAAGAAATGTATTTTCAACACCCCTTTTGGTATTTTGTTAGGGCATGCGGTGTGTAAACAGGATCTGTTGGTTGATCATGCTAAAATTGTTGTCATAGTGAACTTACCACCATCGAAGTTAGTGCGCTAGTCAAAGAGTACACTTGGTCATACAAGATATTACAGGAAGCTCATAAGAGGATATGCACATATCACTACACCAATGGAAAATATTTTGAAGAAGGACACCATATATTAGTTGAATGATGAATGTCATAAGAGCTTGGATATTCTGGAAGAGAAAATGGTAACTATGCCAATTTTAGTGTTTCCAKACTAGGAAAAAGAATTTCATGTGCATGTGGATGCATATGCAATATCCTTAGGAGAAGTATTGACACAACCAAGAGAAGGTGATATAGATCACCCTATTTCATTTGCAAGAAAGAAGTTATCATATTCATAATAGAACTATGGTGTATGCTTTGTAGAAATACAGACATTACTTGTTAGGGAAACATTTCAAGATGTTTACAGATCATTCTACTCTCAGATACTTGGTCAATAATCCAGTGTTGGGGGGAAGAATATGCAAATGGCTACTTTTTTTCTAAGAGTTTGACTTTGAAGTTGTGGCGAAGCCTGGAAGATTGAATGCAAGACTAAACCACTTATCCATGATAACTAGTGAAGAAGAACCCAATAACTTGGAAGACAATTTTCCAGATGCACAATTGTTTTCACTACATATAGCTGAAGAGTATTTTTCTGACATTGTTGAGTTTATTAGTAGAGGATTTGCACCAAGATTATCTACTACTGCGCAGAATAAAAATTTGGTGGTCAGAGTTGTAGACTATCAATTGATTGCAGGTCATTTACACAAGCTTGGAGTAGATAACATTTTGAGGAGGTGTGTTATGGAGCATGAAAGGCCTATCATTTTAGCAGAAGCACATGAAGGAATTGCAGGAGGACACTGCGCAGGAAAAGCCATTGCACATAAGGTGTTGCACGCAGGATTATGATGGACAATAGTTCACAAGGATTCAAAAGAGTATTGTCAAAATTGTGATGTCTGTTAGAGAGTGGGAAAGCCATCCATAAGGGATGAGATGCCATTGAGACCTCAAGTAAATTTACAAGTGTTTGATAATTGGGCAGTATATTTTGTAGGTCCAATTAATCCACCAACAAGAAGAAAAGGATCCAGATATATCATTATAGAAACAAAGTACTTGACAAGATGGGTTGAGGCAGCACCAGTAAAGGATAGTGGCGAAAAGAATGAAACACATTTTGTATTTGAACATGTAATGACAAGGTTTGGATGCCCAAGAATATTGATGAGTGATCAGGGGACTCACTTTATCAACAACACAATTGAGGAAATGTTGGAAGAATTCGAGATACAACATCAGAAGAGCACTCCTTATCATCCTTGGGCCAATGGAATAGTAGAAGCATTTAACAAGATATTGGAAAACACCTTGAAAAATATTTGTAATGTGAACATAGATGATTGGGATTTGAATGTACCAATAGTACTATAGGATTATAGAACTACATGAAAGAAGCTAACATGGCAGACACCCTTTAGATTGGTGTATGGACAATAAGTAACAATTCCCTTAGATTATTTGATACCAAGTCTATGCATTGCAGAAATTACAGACATGACTGAAAGAGGTGAAACAAAGGAAAGATTAGCTCAACTCATGGAATTGGAAGAAGACATAATCATAGATGGTTTCCATCAGGAGGTACAAAAATAAAAGGATAAAGCATGGCATGATAGACATATTAAGAAGAAGAACTTCAAAGTGGGATATCAGGTTCTCCTCTATGAAAGTAAGTATTTGCATCACCAAGGAAATCTTAGAATGCATTGGCTAGGGCCATATCAGATAAAGTATGTCATAGATGGAGGTGTTGTGCAGCTACAAAACTTAGCATGCAAGGAAGTTCAAGGACTAGTGAATGGTAGTCGATTGAAACTGTATGGGGATAGTTGATCCACTAACCTTTAGTAGTTGCAACGCAAAATTTAGACTTGTATATATTGCAAATAGTAGGAAGACAAAGAAGAAAAAGGAAAAGAAAAAATAGAAAGAGAAGGAAAGGAAGAAAAACTAGAAAAATGAAGAAAAATCCAAAAAGAAGTAGTTAGAGGAATAAGTGGTAGATACATAGTTGAGAATGACTACGCATAGTAGACAGTAAATTCATGCGAAAAAATTCAGGAGGTTGCATGCAGGAAAAGTAAACACCGCGCGACGGGACGAAGAATGACCAAAAAAGTGAAAAACTGGTGAACGAAAAAGAAAGGGTGCATCATAGCATTGATGACAGACTCTATAAAAGGGGAAAATAAGTGAAAACATAAAACACTTGTGATTTTTGAGCAACCAAACGACAGAGAAAACAAGTTGCGAGTAAGTGTGATTTTGTGAAGAACCCAATTGATATATACAACAAATTTTTCCCAAGACAAGAAAATGGCGCTGCCAAAGTTCGAACAACCTAGTCAATTCGCACGAAGGACCCGAAGCACTCACAAACACTGGAAGAAACAATTGGATTGGTTGATGGTGATGAAATTCCAACTACATAGACTAAATCCATTAGTCCGACATGAATTGAATAATAAAACCTAGAAGAAGAAGTGGCGGAAGTCATCCAAGCAACGCAAGACCAAAACCCTAGGACGGAAGCGATCCCTAGCACAAAAACCCTAGGAACAACACATGTAGAGGGCGAATAGGAATGATGATAGTGATAAAACAAAGTTTGATAAAATTGCAGCAATGGAAAACCCAGAGGTTGAGGATGATCACGCCACAGATGAGGAAATGCAGGAAGAAGAAACCCTAGAAGAAATAACAACAGGGTCGTTGAGGAAATGGGAAGCAGTGGCATCAATGCACACACAAACACAAATTTTGTTGTCAGTGCCCCACATTCTGGACTCAGTCATCATTTTGGAAGATATGTTGGGATGTGTTTCCAAGTTGAGATACATCAATTATGATGTGACAGAGGTCGTCGAGTTCCCAGAGCTTGTGCAAAAGGATTATATGAAAAACACAGGGTCAACATCGAAAGGAATTTCGATTGCGGAGCCCAAACAATGGATAGTCACACTTTACAACTCCGGTATAATGAATTCATTGGAAATTCCTCACTTTAGCAGGGGGGAAGATGTAAATGCATGCATTAAAAAATTTTGGGTGCGCGTACATGGATGGACAAACATGTCCTTATCGATTTCAACCTAATTTCTAAGTTGACAGGATTACCGAAAGATGGGTTAAATCTAGAGAAATACCTTGGTGATAAAACAAAGGAAAAGGCTATTGCAGAAGAAATGATGTAAAAGTTTGGATCAGACAGAGGTAGTAGAGGGATGATAATTAAGAACATTAATGATCCAACTACCCAATTTGCAACAAAATTGATGACATGCAAGCTAATGAGAAAATGTCACAAAGAAGAAGCACCTGCAGGGGTGGTCGCAGCAGCTGCGTGATGCGCAAAAGGAACAATTCTGAGTTGGGCATCGTATCTTCTCAACCTTTTCTTATAAGACTGTAGGGATGCACATGATGTTGGAACAAAGTACCACTATTCCTGGTTGTTGATTTTTATAGCCTTGGAGGCATGGGAAAAACCAAAGTTCTCAATGCTTTGTGAAAGAACTGGAAGATGTAGCGGAGAGAGATATGAAACCCTGCGACACAACACAGATGCCAAGTAGAGAAAAACCAACTCAAGCATTTTTGGCATGTATATTCAAGAGATGGAGGAGAATATTGAAAATACTTGGAGAATTTGGGTTGAAGCAGTGAAGGAGCATGGGGGCATAGCCAACTTTAAGGCATCCAGGCATAAGACATGGATAAAAGCTAGAAGAGATCCTAAGAAGGCATGGCTCAAGATGCAGTATTGCATTACAACAGAAGAATTCTAGTGGGTTCTCATAGAATGGTCGAATCAATGGAAGGTGCCATCACAGGCAAGAAAGCAGCAAAGGGTAAAGAACAGGCAGAAGCTACCACAACATAGAAATCCAGTAGCCCAACAGAAAATACTAGAAAAGCAAGAGAGCACAACAAACCCGCAGTTACTGGTACAACAACAAAGAAAACAAGAAATAAGGAAAAAGTGCCAAGAGCCTCACTTCTACGAACAAACAAAGCAGAAAAAACAAATGGAGAAGCACAAAATAAAGATGGAATCTCAACTCAAAAGACAAGGACTGTAATTATACCATAGGTAACAAAACCTACGCAGACAGAAAAGAGGAAATCAACCATGTAGATGGGAGAATAAATAAAGAACATGAAGGCACAGAAGAATCCCATTGAGCTCACAATCACATAAGACGACGTAGAGTTAGTAGCGGATAAAGTGCAAGACCAAGGAGAAGAAGCACTCTATGTCGCAAAATCTCAGAGAGAGGAACTCATGATGAAGATAATGGAAGTTAAAGAAGTTATGGAGATATTAACACTCACTATCACACATCTGATAAGAACAACACAGAAGGTGCCAATTCATGAACAAAGGGAGATAGTGCAAATAGAAATAACGGGAAGTGCGATGTTTCAGATAAGTCAGAATATGTTACAAGTAGATGAGGAAATCATGCAGCGACCCTTGAAGGATGTGGAACAGTTGGAATTGGCATTATCTAAGATCCCAACAAAGGCATTATATAAGTTTCATATGAGCATGGCGCAAGAGGTTCAATCCATAGCCAAGAAGGATGCAACACACTTGGAGATAGCCAAGGAAGAGAAGGAGGTGTTGGAGACAATCCTAAAAAAAATTTGGATTGAACATGAGGAGAAAAACAATGGGCAGATAAATTGGATCAAATACTTGAGGAATTCTTTCAAACAATCCCAGATAGTGCACTAGCAGGAGAACTCGACGCAGAAGAGAAGATAACGAGGATAAAGTGGACAATGGAGGGATATAAGCATGATATAGTAGAGTTGGTTGGGAAGCTAACACGAACCACCCCTACAAAGGTCAGATTAGAAAGGGAGCAACAGGAAATAGAACAAATGGATAGTATTGTGTTGGAAGTCAAAGAAATAACAGAGCTTTATGAAATGACTGCGAAGATATGGACAAGCGTGGTAGAAGATGAAGGGATCTAGCACTTGGATCAAAAAGAAGAAAAGTTGAACTCCACAATCCAGGATTTGAATTAGAGACAAAAGACAATGAGCATTTCAGACAGGCTCAAAAGTGTGCAAGAGATGAAAAACTTGCAGGTAGAGGTAAGGGTCATGTAAGAGGATAAGTAAGCACGATAGGCTTAGTTAGAGCCACTCTAGGGGCAAGCTGAAAAGATGATAGAAGAGATGGAGATAGAAAAAGAAAGGATGGAATAGATGCATTCAAAGAGTATGAAAATGCTAGAAGAGAATATAATAGTGTAGGTGGTAGAGAACTTGACAGAAAAGAGTGCACAAGAAAACACATAGGTCAATACACTGACAAAGAAGTTACAGGAGTTGGAGATAACTGTACAGGAGGCACAGACTGCCTGAGTGGCTCAGGACGAGCCACATGTTAGTGTTGGGGGCCTGTTGGAGCAGGAAATTTTGGGATTCAACGCAACAAACAAGGCAAATAGATGGACCAAAGGAAGTAGCATGTACCAGAGAAAGAGGAGAAAGAAACACGAAGAAGGGAAAAGGAAGCAGTGCGCTAGGAATTAAGGAAAATCAATGAAAGCAAGGGTTGGATCGAAGACCAACCATGCAAAAGACAAATAGAAAGTGGACAAGTGGACTCCACTTATAATTAGGGTTTTGAGTCACAATGTAAGGTTTTTTACCCTTTTTATAGTATAAATAGAGGATGTATGAGGTAATTAGGGGGGGAAGGTGTCAATGAATGAAATATCTTTTGTGAAGAACCTATTTTGAGCATTTGTTGAGTCTGAGTCGAAGTATTTGTGTTGTTGAGAGTTTTGGAGCTTAGATGGAGTCGATATTGATATGTAATTGAGGTTCAGGTCATAAGATGTGGATCTTGGTGGGACGTTGGTCAGCCTCACCAGTCGTAAATTCGTGATGTAATGCATGCATCACTATTTCGATGAAGAATGAATAAAGCATAAGATATGTGTGGACATAGCCTAGGGGGTGAACCATGGTCAAATGATGTCTTTATGTATATTGTGTTTCTTTTATATGCTTATGATGAATGAATGGTTAGACGAATTCATCTGTTAGGGTTTATTTACAATGCACACTAGACTAATCATGCAAAATGAATGTTACTAAATGGATAAAATAATAGATCTAATGAATGTTATGGTAGAATGCATGTTAAAGTAAAAGTAAAAGTAAAAGGAACATCCCCAATCCCTTCCATGATTGCAGACACTTGGGTCATGCAATCACCCATAAGCCATCTCGGGTGAGAATGCACTGTGCACTCTGCACATTGTAGCCTTCTAGTTTACTAGAAGGGTCGATGGTGAAAAGGGTTTTGTTGGAGAACTAAGGTAGAACCTAGGTCAGCCCATACATCCAACACCTTCTCATGAGAATCATTCTTAATATTCATTTCCACTCTTGAACTTGACCTATAGGGGCTCCTTCACCTCTTCTCACTTTCCATCGCAATCCCCCTAGGGTCACCCGAGATTCCCCCCTTGTGGTGATTATATCATCACTAAAGTGAGGGGAGTGTTTATATAAGGTGAAAGTGGGTAAATACTCCCATATTTGTCACAACTTTGTGGTCTGGGTTGGGCTTTTCCCAAACTACAATCTGTGCGATAGCAGGGCCTAGATGCCATTTTTCCTTTCTTCTAGCTTCACTTAGGTAAAGGATCAAAGTCTAGGGTTAAAACCCTAAAGTGCAAGCACTTTTTGAACTTAGGCTTTTAACTCTGAAAAGGATGCTTTACAAACTTGGACAAATAAAACTTTGTGAGGAAGAGAAGCACTTATGTCTTCCTCTTAGGGTTTCAATAAAACAAGAATACTTACAACAAGATAGCAATTTAACCATTAACATTAGCAAGACAAGATAAAATTATAGAAAATTACTTACTTCATCCAAATACTAAGAGAATTCAAACCCTAATTGCAGAAATTATCCATCCAAAAGAGCAAGACATCCACATTTAATCTCCTTCAGGCATAGCGCATGAGATAAAAGAGCCAAAGAACCCTAAAAAGGATAAAATTTCATAAGTGTTCCTCACTTGAATGAGGTGAAAAAGTGATGATCAAAATGAAATCTAGTGTTGGCCTTTATATGTGAGGATAAACTCAATGATTTTTCCACATAACAAGTCGAAATTCGATTAGAAGTGGGGTTGTCCCCTCATTTAACCTTTAAAAAATGTTAAAATGCAAAAAATACATCATAAGTGCCACACCCATGGTGACATCAAGACTTTCAAGGCTAGGAGAAGGCCTCCCAAGGCCATGTGGCATCATCCAAGGTGTATTAAAGGGAAATGGTATATATCCTCCCCCATAGTAATGCAAAATCATCACTATTACCCTAAATGACCATCAAACCCTAATGTCATCAAATCCTAGAAGATGATGTCATGATCAAATGGAGGGCGACGTCAAGGGTTTAGTGAATTGTATCCAAGCTAGAGGGAGCTACATATATTATTTGCATGGTGTATGGTTTCATGTTGTTGCAACATCCCTAATCTAGTGAACAATAAGCCCTAGGGTACTCTACCCAGGATGTTGTCTTTCGTCCCATTTGTGTGCCATCATGACCAAATATGCTTAAACCAAGCCCATCAGTCCATCGTCCAAGGTTCCAAGGATGTGAGATATCATGTCATAAGGTGGAAAGTCACTATATCAATCAGTGTTATACATCACACATGCCAAAGTCCTGCAATAAGGGCACAACATCCTCGGTGAAATCCCAGGATGTCCCTCAAAGAACCATGCCAGGGCCATCCAAAACAATGCAAAGAATAAGACAAGGTAAGCCAATTTTTATAAGAGATATCAATCCTTAAATCATTCAAAGTAAGTTTTTACTTAAGATATAATCCATGTAAACAACTTTCCTCAATATCCCCTTCAAGAATCACACCAACCCAAGACCTCATGTGAGTTGGAAAGATTGGATATGGGAAGGCATTTACCCAACCCTATTAGGTGTGCCAAGCTAAGATAGGAAATAAAAGACCCAGGTAGAGGGATAGGTCCCAAGGGAATATGTGAAAGAAAGAAACCTTTCAATAGTAAGTGTGATAGTGTTATGAATATGGGCTTACTTCATGGCTTATGGTGTCATTAAATCCATTTCTATGAGCACCTTTGTAGAGGGAGTGCTTATTGATTGAGATACCCTTTCCTTGGTATTTTTTGCATTTGGAACCCCTTAATTTCCTTTTGATACCCAATTATTATTTCCAAGTCCCCTTTACAGGTTTCAAGCTTTATTCCTTCATTTTTACTAGGCTATAGTCATTTATAATTTTGCATTCATTCGCATCAGGACAAGGGGTGATTATCATTAGAGGGGGTAGAGCTCAAGATGACCTGTGGATTTTATGGTGGCCTATATCATTATAGAATATACACATATAGAAACTACACCAACCTTTGGGCTTTCAACCCCTTCTTGTCATGAGAGAATGGACCATGACCCATTACTAAAGTTTAGTGCATTATGAGAGGCTTCAGGATGTAAGGTGTTAAGTATGGTGGGGAATGAAACATTACCCTTGTGAGGGCCCCCAAATAATACCCCTTTTTCCTGGGCAGTGACAACATGGGACAAGGGCATAGAAGTTGACCACCAAGGTGAAACAAAGTAAAAAACACAATTTTCCAAGACAATGATCCACTATCCAACTTCCACCAAAGATCCTCATCCACATGCCCAACAAATTAAGCACAACACTTTGCATGAAAGAAGGACCAACATACCTCATGGTGATGTTGGCTTACCATCTCCCATACACTCGATTGCTTGGATGTGATGTTCGTGGTTGATCTGTAGTTGTAGAGTAAAATGAGGGGGAGGGGGGGTTAGGGATACCATCTGTAGACATGTTGATCATCATCATGGTCAAGATAATTTTCTCCATTATGGGCCACGAGACGTGATATCCTCTAGTTACCCCTAGGCATGGGGGGTAACATCTAGCTCTGACATGGGGATGTGTGTTCACCATAGAGTGCATGAGAACCTCAACATCTTTGGTTTTCCAAGATCTGAAATATTGTACCCACTTCAAAAAACAACACCCTTTAGAAGTATCAGTCGATGGATGTGAGCCACCGGAGTCAATGATAAATCCAAAATCATGCTGAAAAGAAAAAATTACACTAAAATTACAAATGGTAAAGTAATAATATAGAATGATCAAATGCAAGTTCCTATCATGTATGCATTATATACCAATGAAATGAAATATATATACAAGGAAGATACAAAGATAAACTAACATGAATGCATGATGCAACATATATACAAATGCAGCGCAGGATGCAAATACCCTACCTAACCTACACTAATCTATGTTAGTTTCAATAATTCAAGTCTCTTCCCCATGAAGGGGCTTGAGAAGGGATCTACTAATTGGTAGTGGACATCTCCTTCCTTCTACCGTAGATAAGTAGTACGAATCATTGATAGAATTCTCTTCAACCTTGTAAGGGCCAAGCCAAAATTTATCAAGCTCCTTGTGTGTATTGGGCTGGCCTTTCCTTGTTTCCCACACTAAGACAAATTCTCCTTGTTTGTAATCCTCCTCCTTAAGATAAACCACCTCTCGAATTACCCTCGAGGGAGGGGGGTGTGATTATGCTATCAAAGTATCTCCTTGGCTCGGTCTAATCAACATATATTTATCACCTTTCTTCAATATTGTGACGGAGACAACCACTTTGTCTTTGTACTTGTCTAGTTGTTGTTGGTAATATTTCCTTTTGGACCACACTATATCACCAATATCATCCTCTTTTTCAAAGGGAAGGTCATCTAGGAAAAAAATAGGAGGGGAGTCCATGAACTCCTCAAGGAACTCTTCTAAGGGATCCTTAATTTCTAGGTCAATGTCAATCTCTTTAGCATGGTCCCTTGTCATTGGTTGGTTGGGAAAGTGAGCATAAGTTTCATTTCCCATGGGTATAGTAGCATAAGATGATTCCATCTATATGGTTCCACCCTGTTATCCCCGATATCTAGGGATAACTAGGAGATCATGTCTCGAGGCCCACATGGTCCTAGACATGGAATACCGAGAGCAGGAGTGACTTGAGCATGGCCCNTTTCTGACCTAAACCCTAGCAGAAATAGTCTTTTGAAGACCCGTCCGGAGAGTAGATGACCCCCCCAGCCCCTGCTGCACCGGGGTTTCCTTTAGACGCCCCGTCAAAGAAAATTGTTGATAAATTTTTAGTCCTCCACCAAGCCTGGAATTTGTCATCATCATCTCTTATTCACCATTCCAGTTTGGCTGATTTTGGGGAAGGAAAATGCTTACTCGGAACTGGCACAAGAGGACTTAACCACCTCTTTTCTTCCAGCCGTAACAAGGGGTCCTCTTTATCATACTGTTGGTGCGCTGCTTCCAAAAGGAAAAATTTAGATTTTGCCGCTACTTGCAACGAAGAATGCCTCTCCTCTTTGAAAATCAACTGATTACGAGTCAACCAAAGCTGCCAGCAAACATATTTAGGGATCGATGTCAATATTTTGTTCCATAAGGATTTAGAGGGGATGCGCTGAGGATAGATTAGACTCCAAGCGGCAAAAAGTTCCGCAACTAAATTCTGTGAAGGAATTGTGATCTGAAAATCCTGAAGAACGAGGCCCCAAACCTCTTTGGCAAAAATGCAGTCCATGAAATGGTGCTGGGCTGACTCTGAATTATTGTTGCATAACGCACATCTGTGCGGCCCCATTATATTCCTTTTCTCCAGATTATCTCCTGTGAGAAGCTTGTTGTGCATCAGGGTCCAAAAGAAGAAGTTCACTTTTGGAATGGCTGCTTGATCCCAGACTCTTTTCCAGAAGGCCAGGGTTTGGCTGTTGTTTCTTGCAGTCTGTAAGGCTCTATATCCTGCCGCAGTGGTGTATCTTCCTGACTGACCCCATCCCCATCTGTCTTTCATGATTCTATTGACAGGGGCAGCTTCCTCGAGCAGCTCTTCTAGCACGGATTGTTGCTGAGATAAGCGGGGTGGGACTCCATGGAAGTCCCAGCCTCCCAGTCTCCACGCTGATCCCATTTCGAGAGATCGTAAATTTTGTTAACTCCTGCTCTCTCCAACCAATATCTGAGTTCTGTAATGTCAACATTTTCTGCCAGGGGTTGTCTCCCCATGATGTTGTCCTGCCACATTAAAGTGCGTTTGTCATTGCCAGGGATTCTATACACCGATTTTTTGAAAAATTTGTTGCTTTTGCAGCACAATTTCCAAACCTGTGTGCATTTTACAGGTCTATCTCTTTGGATATTTCTAAGAGAGTTATTTACCCCATACTTTGCGCACAGAGTGGAACTCACCGGGTGCTCAGGATCATCAATCAGCGTCCACAGGATCTTTCCTCCAAGCGTTAAATTGGCAAGAGCAGGGTCCCTGATTTGCAATCCTCCCTCTGTCGTGGTTTTTTTTACCACCTCCCAATTCACCAAGTGAAATTTGTTTTCATTACCCTTCCCTCCCTGCCACAAGAAGTCTCTAAGTAGCTTAGAAATATGCTCCGTCACAGATCGGGGAGCTAAGAGGAACGTTGCCTAGTAAATAGGAAGCGTCGATAGGACGGATTTAATAAGAATGACTTTTCCTCCTTTTGTTAACCAATATCCTCCCCACACAACGATTTTGGTTTTGATCTTGGATATGATGTCGCTCCATAACGTTCTTTTGTTGCCGCCTGAGATGACAGGGAGTCCTAGGTACTTGATCCTGTCCCATTTTTCATGGCCTTTAAATCCAAGGATGGCCGCTATACCAGCAAGTTCTGACTGGCTTAAATTCCAACTGTACACCTCGCTTTTGTTCTCATTAATTAGAGCACCCGTTGATCTACAATAACTTCTGAGGACTGAATCGAATGCCTTAGCGATTCTAATGGAGGCGCCCCCGATTAGAAGCGAATCATCAGCAAAAAGCGCATGGTTTAAAGGTTCACCTCCAGTAGCTGAAATGAGGCCCGGAATATTGCCAGCAATCCTTTCAGCAAGTAGCTTATGACTGAGAGTATCCACCATGATTATGTACAGGAATGGAGACAGAGGGCATCCCTGCCTGATGACTCTCTGAGATTGGAAGAATCTGGTTGGACGGCCATTAACTAAGGGGGCGACCCATGGTTTATCAATGCAAGCCTTGATAATCTGGACAAACTGAGGCGAAAAACTTGTTATCCCTGATGTCTAGGGATAACTAGGAGATCATGTCTCGAGGCCCACATGATCCCAGACATGGAGTACGAGAGCGAATCAACTTGAGCAGGGCCCTTGAGGGCCCATGTTTCTTCTTCTCAGCCAGACTTGTCCTGTCAGCAGTACCAGCCTCCATCACTACCGGCCTGGGCTTGCATTAGAG
>SNQJ01S0120471.1:31472-55654 GCA_010110895.2 Picea sitchensis | reverse complement strand
TGGGTGGGGAAGCTCCTGTTACGCCAGTTTGAAGCCTTGACTCAAGCTACTTAAACCCTTCCTACAAACTGTGCGATAACACACCCAATATTACAATAAAATTTCTATACAAGAGCATTCCCCAAATGTCTGGGATATCTACGACCATAATGTCCATCAAAAAGACAATCTCAGGATATCGAGCAAGGTGAACCTTTAAGTTTTATATCAAACCATATGCGCTAATAGAATTGGATTCAATATTGCGAACATTCCCATAAGGCCTTGTGACTTCTAAGCCCAATTCTCTCATTAATTTCAAGGTCGTAAAATTTTCACCCCCCCCCATCCAATTCGAGCATACAATTGTTTAACAACTTATTGTTCAGCTGCAAGGTAATGTAAAAATATGGGTGCTCATCATAGTGTGTTTTGAAATGATTAACCTGCATAATCACATGAGGCTCTCCAGGTTCCCCTTGTACTCTAAATAATTTCTCAAGTTTGTTTCTTATCAAAGGGATTTTAATAATATATGTTAGAGGTACAATCACATTTATCTTTTCCAAGATGCTATTTATGTCAACGTTCAAGTCTATGCCATTGTTTCTTGGAAAATTGGAACTAGGAGGAACACTATCTATAGGTGGTGTAGGAGGCCTTGTTCGAGGAAATATAGGGTCACTGGGAGGAGATTCGGGCACATTCTTTTGTATAATCTCTTCCTCATCCATTTGGCTTATAATATCCATCCTAGTCCTCTTGCCAACTTCTTTCTTTCCCTCCTCAAGTTGTTCTGGTGTGATGTTGAGGAACTCTTGGGGGACATAGAAAATATAGATTTTATGATATCAAGGATATTCATGTGATAAGGTTCCCCATTTTTCCTTGGGAATTCATGTTCCCAATGTGAATACCCACAAGGAAGACAACAAGGAGTCTCTTCTTGGTCTATAACATTAGCACAATCTAAAGTGTTAGGGACTCATTGTTCATTTTAGGGCCTAGGCCTCCATGCTTGGCCCTATTTATGAGGATATCCCTTGAAAGGAGGCTTAATGGCTTCTTGTTTCACCTTTTCCATGTTGGTGATATTTTTCATCATTAGGGTTTGATTTTGGGCAAGGTCATTTATTGCTTCTTCAATCCTTTGTGCCCATGGAGCGCTTATCTCTGGAGTGGGCTCAACATTGTGTAATTTTGTTGGTTTGGTTTTAGCCTTGGTTCTTGGGGAACAAAAATGTTCTACCTTACAGGATGAAATATTAGCCTCAATTCTTGCAACCATCTCTCGGGCCTGTTCAAGGGTCTATGGAGTCTTGTCCCTAATCATGAACCCAAAATGTCATGGGAATGAATTAATGTAGAGGAAGAGGATATGCTCTTTCCTGGGAGAATATTGTTAGTTATTTGTTGGAGCAAATTTTCAAACTTGACATCAAACTCTTTGACAATTTCATTCTCTTTCTTTTTCATTTCAGTAAGTCACAACAACAACAAGTTAGGATCTTCTTTCGTACCCCATCTTTTCAGGGAGGTTTCTTTAAAATTATCACATGTCTTAATAGTCTTGCTAGGGAGACCATTGAACCACCTCCTAGAGTCATAACCAAGAGTGGAGGACAAAAGTTTCATCACAACATCCTCAACATCATCGCTCATGGGATTAATTTGGAAAATGGCCCAAAAGTTTCCCAAATTCTCTTTGACAATAGTCACATCATTAGTGGAAAACTTGGGAAAACACTTTTCAAACTTCGGAGCCATGTTATGAGGGTACCCTAGGATTACAGACATGTCTAAAGGTTTAAAGATATTGGATACCCATTTCTTTTGAGCCATTGAAGATAAAGGAAGGTTTCCACCGAACAAAGATTTAATTATCGGAGATTTCTAAGTAAGCCTTTTCTTGTAAGTCTTAAGAGGGTTGCCCAAAGGGGTTGGATCCAATGGTGGAAAGTGAGGAGTTTTTCACCATTGGGCAAGGTTCAATTCATGTGAGGGACTAACCTGAAGCCATGAGGACACCTTGAGGTAGTAGTCGAACGTGTGGTTGCACCCAGAAATACTATATTAAATGGTATTGTTACCCGTGCACACATAAGTGGATCAAATCCCACCCCATGTCCTTCAAAATCCCCCCCGGATGGGGTGATAGTGGGAACCACGTGTCCAGAGGAGCAGCTAGGAGAGAGCCACAGTGGCATCAACCACGTGGCGGATGCGTGCCTCCCCCTCTCACCACCTTAATTCTATAAACTCGACCTTTCATGAGACATGACGCCATAAATCTCAGTGCGCCTTGCTCTGACTTGCGGTCCCCTCGATGGACCAGCACCATTTTTATGATTTTCTTTTGCGCGTGTGTTGGTTTAATGGAACGAACCAACTCCTCGGTTATTATGAATTGCACCAATTTTTTTGGATGCCTCATTCTCTTATGGTTGATTTCTCTAGAGCTCTGCCTCCTACCCAGCAACTCCTTTGCTTGCTATCACTCTCTCCTGGTTGTTTCCTCCCTTATTGTGTCTCAGAGATGCCAAGGCAGAGAGGGAAGCCCAAATGAGGCTCGGCATGGAAGCCCATTCGACCACGTTTGGCCCTCCGCCCCTCACCTGCACCCTCCCATGGTTCCTCCTCCTCGTTGCCTACCTCATCCTCCTCCCCGGTGCAGTCAAATCATAATCCCGACAGCCTCCCGTCCCTTTCATCTTCGTTTGCTTAGAGGTTGGAGTGGCTTGATTTCTCAAGGACTTCTTTGGGATTCAACCCAGCCCCCCTGGGAAATTTGGCCTCTGCTTCACAGTCAGTACCAGTGGCTCCTCCCAACTCATCGGCCCGCTCACCCTCCTAGTCGCCTCAAGCCCTACTACTTAGTGCTCATTCTCAAGATGATGGCCTTGAAGCAAGCCAGGATTCACGTCAGCGACCTCACTCCCGTGCCAACCAAGAATTTGAATTTCAAACAGGCCTCGTACTGCTGCAAGGCTTGGTCTTTGACCTATGTCGGGACTTGGATGATATTCAGTTTCACTTGGATATTCTGAATGGTAAAGCATCACAATTCCTGCAATTGCTCTCAACATTGCAGGGTGCCCACCACCCCCCAACAGGAGAATATCACGCAGCAAGGGCTAAGACACCAGTATTGGCACCATCTCCCCCACTGGGGACTTCGGAGAACGATGCACCAGTCCAGTCGGAGAATGCACCACCAGTCCAACCGGAGGATGCAATGTAGATGGAAGGGACACCAGTCGAGGAGGAGCCAACTCCTCTCAGGGACTCGACACTCGGTGCCTCCTTCAGGGATGCGTGGCCACACTAAACCCCACCACGTGATATGTACAGGTGTCTACTTTATTATGCTAAGTGTTTAACTGTCATTTTTCCTCAAGGATGCCATCTATATCAGCTATTGTACTGTGTCAACCACTGTTAAGATGGTCACCCTTAGGGGCCTGAATTTTTCTTTTGTTACGTGTCAGTAGAAATTTTTCTATGTCTGACAGTTTAAGACTTAAACTTTAGAACTGTTTGGTTGGCTGAGCTAGTTTCCCCTTGGGGCAGCTCAGTGTTTACAGCCTGGAACAAAGCGATGATTTTGTAATCTTTGATTTTGGCACATTTTCTATACAATCTTACTTATAAAAAAAATTAAAAAAATCTTAAGAGGGTTAGAATACCTCCTTTAGATTTGTGAAGTCGCCAGATGGTCCCTCTAGGATCATCAAATGAAGATGAGGGAACTATCCTCAGTGGAGTCACCAAGTAAACTTGTGAGATAAGGGATTTGGGATAAGTTTGCCAAAGAGATGTCACGAGGAGAATGACTAAATCCTCCCCGACAACAACACCAAAATGTTATCATAGGATTTTTACTTGTGCAAATCCCTCCACAAGATCCCCAAATCTTATGTAACTATAAAAAAAAATACCATTGTCACCTAAGTATAATTTTCCCTCATTTTAGTGATGGAAGAGGTCCACCACAAGGGATGATTCCCTAGTAACCTCAAGGGATCAAATAGAAAGATTTAGCCAAGCCTACCACCCCCTATCTTGGTCACCTGTCAGTGAGGTCTAGGTCTAGGAAGGAAAAGAGAAGTTGCAGGGTAATTGTGGTACCTATACGAGACAATAACCAATTTGCAATATATGTTGACAATTACTGAGATAAAGCATGCAATAATGACCTATTTAGACACCAAATGAGTGAAATTGTTATGGCTATTGGAAATTACAACAATAAACAATTATATGATAGCAATAAAAGATTTGCAACAAAATAAAAAAATAATGCTCAAAAACATAACAATTGATCGTGAAAATTAAGCATTAAACCAATATATTATTATCTAATTTCTAGAGGTAGTTTCTAAACAAGTTAAGCCGCTTTTAGATAGGTGTATGCGACAATTTAATGTAATTTTTAGTAGTTGTAGAACACTTTTATAAAAACAAAAAGAAATACTTGATGTTTGCTAAGGTTAGGGTTAGTAAAGTTAGTAGGATGTCTAAGAGAGTGAGAAAATTGATTTTAACAAACACTTTCGCCACAAGAACACTCTTAGATCAGTGACATTGTCTTTTAGGGCATATGGAGTCTCAAATAAATTATAATTGAAGATTGATCTAGATGAAGCGAAAGAGGTAGAGTCTAAACCCTAAGGTGAAAGCATGTTTGGGCCTTAGGCTTTAGACTTTGAGGAAGAAGGTACCTAGGGTGAAAGCACGTTTGGACCCTAAGTGTCATTTTTCCTTTCTTTTAGCTTCACTTAGGTCGAGGATAAAAGACTAGGGTTAAAACCCTAAATTGCAAGCACTTTTGGGCCTTAGGATTTTAACCCTAGCAATGATGCTTCACAAACTTGGACAAACAAAACTTTGTGAGGAAGAGAAGCACTTATGCCTTCTTCTTAGGGTTTCAATCAAACAAGAATACTTGCAACAAGATAGCAATTTAACCATTAACATTAGCAAGACAAGATAAAATTGCAGAAAATTACTTACTTCATCCAATTACCAAGAAAATTCAAACCCTAATTGCAGAAATTATCCATCCAAAAGAGTAAGACATCCACATTGAACCTCCTTCAAGCATAGCGCATGAGAGAAAAGAGCCAAAGATCCCTAAAAGGACGAAAAACTTCAGAAGTGTTCCTCACTTAAGGTGAAAAAGTGATGATCAAAATGAAATCTATCATTGGCCTTTATATATGAGGCTAAACTAAATGCTTTGTCCACATAACAAGTCAAAATTCAATTAGAAAATGCAAAAAGAAAAAAATGCTAAAATGCAAAAAATACATCATAAGTGCCACACATGTGGTGACGTCAAGCCTTCCAAGGCTAGGAGAAGGCCTCCCAAGGATACATGGAAGCATTCAAGGTGGAGTAAATGGAAATGGTGTGTCTCCTCACCCATGGTCATGCCAAACCATCACTAGTACCCCAAATGTCCATCAAACCCTAATGCCATAAAACCCTAGAAGATGATGTCACGATCAAATGGAGGGAGACATCAATAGTTTAGGGCATTGTGTCTAGGATGGAGGGAGTTGCATCTCATCTATGCATGGTGTCTGGTTTCCTACTGCTGCAACATCCCTAATCGGGTGAATAATAATCCCTGAGGTATTATTCCTAGTATGTGTGTTTTCAACCCATTTGTGTGCCATCATGACCAAATCTGCTCAAACCAATCCCATATGTCCATCGTCCAAGTTTCCAAGGATGTCATATCTCATGTTATAAGGTGGAAAGTCACTAGATGACTCACTGCTCTTCATCACACGTGCCAAAGTCCCACAATAAGGGAACCATGTTCTGGGTGAAAGCCGAGGACATCACTCAAAGAACCATGTTAGGGCCATCCAAAAAAAGGTAGAGTATAAGACAAGGTAAACCAATGTTAATAAGAGACATTAGTCGTTAAATCGTAAAGTAAGTTATTACTTAAGATATAAGTCATGTAAAAAATTTACCTTAGTATTCCCTTCAAGCATCACACCATCCCAAGGTGTTGGCCCTTGGGTATGAATTAAGAAAGAAAGCGAAGAAAATGGAAAGGAAAAGATGAAGTGCAAACTGCGCGGAAGACACATTGACTGATATTGGGTTGAAATAGACAAAGAAGCAGAAAAGAAGGAGAGAAGTATGGAAAGACGATTCGTTAGATGAGAAGATCGAGGAGAACAAATCAGCAAGGAAGATGGATTGTGGACAACTCAACAAGCGGGAAAAATCCATTGATGGATGCTTTGGAGCACTTCGTGGGAAAGATGGAAAGATAGGATGGCGAAGCCCGAAAAACGTGGGTCAAGTTGACCTAGGGTTTTTGACACCTAGGGTTTTGGATCTAGGGTTCCGACACCTAGACTTTGTCATGTAATGTATAAATAGAGGTCTAGAGGACCTGGGATGGGTTCGTTGAGAGTGGGATATTGGTCTGAGTGCGTTCAAAGTTTGTTGTTGCTATGATTGAGTGATTATTGTCGAGAGAGAGAGAGAGAACTGTTGGATGTGAGAGCCTTATGGTATTGTAAGATCTTCAGCTGGGTGTGAAGATCAACCCTGCAACTGGGTGCGCAAGGAGGGCAGAGAAGAAGAGAAAGAGAGAGAGATCTGCAAGCTCAGAGCGTAGATAGAACTGTATGTTTTCCTATAATATCAAGAAACATAGTTTTGCAGACGTAGCCCTAGGGAGAGGGTGAACCATGTATATCTTGTTGTTCTGTGCGATTGATGTTGTGTTATTTTACCTTCTGATTAGTCTGTTATTGCATCATTGTGTTAGATCTGAGATATAACTATGTGAAGTAGGTTTAAGTTGGTAAATGATATCTATATGTTGTATTGCTATTGTGTTGGATCCACTTTGCATTTCCTCTGGTTGTAGACACCTATGTCTTGCAACCCCCTATTGCTACTTCAGGTGAGACTGCATCTGCTTTGCAGGTGCTACCGAAAGGGCCAGTAGTTAGGGCTTGTTGGTGCGTTGTTAGAGTTGAACCCTAGGTATGCCCTTGTGACAACAAATGGTTCTTTTGTCGGGATCGAGATCTTCTTGAGGGAATGTTAAGGTGGTTTCCATCGAAGACATAGATTCACAAGTGGATCGAACAATAAGAAAAGGAATTCATAGAATCCTAGAACAAGAACCCTAATCTTAGTACAAAAGACTGGTTGGGTAGGTATATCTTTACTGATATACACGAGATTTTCTTTGGAGTAATTCATAAGGAACCATACGAGTGATTAGCCAGATTAGCAGATACCTAGTTTGATATCAGATCTAGACCACCTATGGTTTGGATGCCGATGTTGATCAAGAAGGTCAAAAGAGTTGATAACGTTGTGTCAAGAGAAGTAGATCATTGGTTTGATAGCACTATTGGCGGGTACATCACCGAGTTTTCCATTGACATAGTTTAGTCGTATATCCAAGCAGAGAGATATTTCTTTAAAGGACCTAGAGGAAAATTTTTACACTTCTTAAAGTTGAAGATCAAGATGCTATTGTATGAGAAGAACATCTTGAAGATACAATAGTTGGTCAGATCGAAAAGCTAATGTTCAAGAATTCAGACAGCGACAGCGACACAGAGGTTGGTCATACGCGCAGTGGAAGGATCTTCAGAGAGGTCCCTCTGGTGAACGTGTTTGAGCAGATCCACGAACCACTACAAGACGAAGGGTTCTACAGTGGAGAAGAAGAAGAGCTATCGAATAAGGAAGATTCAAAGTTCACTAGGGTAGAGGAAGGGAAGACTGCAGAACCTCACTGAGAAGAATCAAAAACTTCATGAACTAGGCATACTGTTGAAGTAAGTATTATTACTCTTCCTGTTGTTTTAGCAGCATTAAGTAACCAGAGTAGTCAGAGTCATTAGAGCACTCAGAGAACTGTTACAAGAAGTTCAACACCTACTCGGTCAGGAAACCTAGAAAGATCTATGGCAGATGAAATGAGGTTACCTACCTTTAGGGGAGATGGATCTGAAGATCCTGATCAACACTGGTTTTTATTTGAAGTTGTGTGGAGTATTAAGAATGTCAATGACGAAGGAGTTAAGAGAGCCCAGTTTAGTACCACCTTGAGAGAGCGCGCACTGAGATGGTACATGAAATTTGTCCAAGGAGTAACACAGCCAAAACCACTAAATGTCATTAAGACTGCGCTGATTGTCGAATTCAAGAAACCCAAGTTAGAATCACAATGCATTACAGAGCTAAAAGAAATCAAGAAAAAAGTAATTGAACCTGTTTGGGAGTTTGATCAGAGGTTTAAGACCTTGACAGGCCAATTGAGTTTCCAGATCCCAGACGAGCAGAACAAGGAATGGTTCATTGCGGCCCTCCTACCAAACATCAGAGTCCCTCTGATGCATCAGAAGATCGCTTCGCGGGATGAGGCGTTGGAGATCGCCATGAAACTAGAATCAACCCCTATGGGAGAATCCAACTCAGGTATGAGTCAAATCTTAAGTTAGTTAACTAGCTTGTCTATGCAGGTCGAAGATATGAAGAAAGACAAGGGAAAATATAAGAGAGAAGACATTTGGTGTATCAGATGCAAGTCAGAAGGTCACGATAAGGAGCACTGTCCCCTATTTTATGAGTACTTGGCATCTGGAGCTCCAAGCCCTTTGAAGCAGGTTACTCTACCTTGGTGCAAGGTATGTAGAAATAGACATCGCCATGGTGAATGTTATTACATGCAAAAATATGTCCAGACATCTACAAATCTTTACTTCACATTCTGTAAATCGGTGGGGCATGATGAGAAGGACTATAGAGATTATGATCTCTTGCATGAAAGGTCAAGGGATACCTATAKGATTCAAGGTGAAGTACACCAGGAAGGAACTACTACRCAGTATAATTCCCYAGGAAGAGGAAACTTCAACCCTCGTGGMGGATTTAGAGGAAGAGGATGAGCAAGAGGGATGGGTTGAGGTTGAGGTCAGATAATTTGTTATAACTACGCACAACCAAGACACTTGGCAAGGGACTGTCAGAACCCTTGTACCACTTGCAGYTAATGCAACTCATTTGAACATGTCATAGAAGATTGTCCTGCGTTGATAGCCAAACTTTAGGACAGACAAGGAGGTAACCAAAAAGTACAACTAATCTCAGTAGAACCTCGCGGAGAGGATCCCAGAGTTGTTATTATCACTAGAGGAGGCGTTGTTACAGGAGAGGACAGAGAGACCCTAGGAAGAGTATAGAAGAATCAGGAGTCAAAAGAGTTGCAGAGAAAACACCAGTGTTTGATGTAAGGAAAGAAAAAAAAAACATTTGAGGAGGCAAGAAAAGAATTCAGAAGAGATCAGGCTTCTTCATCAAAGGTCGCCCAGAATTAAGAGAATGTGGGATGCCTCTGGTATTTTATTAGTCTGCTTCACCCGGAGAAGGAAAAGAGGTAAGCAAACTTATGGAATTCTTATGTACTTTCATTAACTTGATTAGGGATGAAAGCGATGTACAAGAACTAAAAAATTTGATCAAACAATATAAGATAGGCAGGATACATCCCTTATTGAACAGAGTAGTACATAAAGTATCTAAAAAGAGAAGGACAAATAAGGAACTACACCTGAATTCTCATATTGGAGATTATGATATAGATTATGTGGTCCTCGACTTAGGGTCAGAAGTCAATGTTATGACGAAGTAGACCTGGGCCCTGATGGGAAAACCTAAGTTGATTTACTCCCCTATCAGGCTCAGGATAGCTAATCAACAAGCAGTAATCCCCTTTGGAAGGCTGAAACATGTCCATGTGGACATCGACAAAGTCATAATGTTTGTATATTTTGAAGTAATTGAGATAGTTGATTACTGCTGTCCTTATCCCGCGCTGTTAAGAATTACTAGGATTTCAATAATTCTATTGTTGTTGATTTAAAGAAAAGAAGAATGACATTTGAAGGTGATGGCCTTAGGGTCATTGCACATATGGATTATGATGAAGGTCACAGATATATAGAACCCATCAGAGAAGAAGATTGTGCATATGAGCTAGAGAGTATATATAAATTGATAGCAAGACAACTGGATTACATTAATCCTACTGCAGATGGTAATTTAAGTTGGAAAAGTGACAGCGCATGTTCATCAAATTCGGAAGAAGCACTAGAGAACTGGAAGAACAAAATGTATGAATTATTTGCGTGGAGATGTGCTAGATTGACCAGAGAAGTTCGTTGGATCGGCACAACAGTCAGTGATTTGCCCACATTTGATGGTTTGAATCATTTAGAAACTTTCTTATTAGAATTTGAAGAAATTGTACCAGTACAACAGAGACTGTTGGCACTAGACGAGGCCTTGAAAGCAACTCTGACAAGATGGTGGGGAGTGCACAAGCAGAACATCGCGGATTGGGTGCAATGTCACACTTTGATGACAACGCGCTTTTCAGAATAAGTAGCAGGAAGCGAAGTTAGATACACAGGTCAAAGTTGTCTGAAGGACCATGTGCAAAGTTGTGACGAGGCCTAGAGCAACATTCCTCAAGAGCAATGGGTGCATAAATTCATTAACACGCTGGATACAACGCCCATCAACTGGTATCTAGAAGCAGAACTAGGCCTCACCACTGCTGATTGGCGAGGTATGACTCAGAATTTTGTAGCTACATTTTTATTTGAAAGTCAGTACCCTATGGTAGATCAATATTTACAGGTTGTAAGACATAAAGTATTTGAGGAGGCACCTAAGCTCCCTGTTGAGCAAGATGAAGATGAATGGACCGCACCTCTTCAAAAATTGTAAGGATGTTACAATATCAATGTTGATGAAGACGATGACCTAGAAATGTGAACATCGTAGAAAAAAAAGGACAGAGAGACATAGAGGGACCAGGATTCGAACTACATTTTATTGGACAACCAATCAAAATCAATCAATTTAACATTGGAACAGAGCAAGCCCCTAAGCTTTCCAACGTCGGAGATTACTGGGACGATGCCACTATTGACAAGATCACAAAATTATTGCATGAATACCAGAACTTGTTTTCAACCAAGTTCACTAATATGAAGGGAATTAAGGGGCCCATGGGAGAGATGAAGATCCCCTTGAAACCAGATGCAAGTCCAGTCAAGCAAAGACCCTATAGATTGAATCCCAAATATAAAGAGAAAGTCAAGATTGAGATAGACAGAATGTTGGAAGCAGGAATCATAGAACTTGTTGAAGAGTAAGAATGGATTAGCCCTATTGTGGTTCAAGATAAGAAAACATGAGAGATCAGAATCTGTGTAGACTTGAGGAAACTAAATGATGCATGCCTACATGATCCATTCCCTACACCGTTTACTGATGAAGTGTTAGATAATGTGGGAGGACATGAAGTTTACTCCTTCACAGATAGATTTTCAGGTTATCACCAGATCAGGATTGCCAAGGAAGATTGTCATAAGACTACATTTGCAATAGAATGGGGATCCTACCAGTACACAGTGATGCCTTTCAAATTGAAGAATGCACCAGCCATATTTTCTAGGGTGGTGGTCGAAGCATTCAAGGAGTTTTTACATAAATTCCTGGAAGCATATTTTGATGTTTGGACTATTTTTAGCTTATTGCAAAATTATATTGAATGTTTAAAACTAATGTTGGATAAGTGTAGGAGATTGCCCTGAACCTGAATAAATGCATCTTCTTTTCACCCTTTGGAGTGCTGCTAGGCCATATTGTGTGTAAGAAGGGATTGTTGGTAGATCCATCTAAGATCACCATTATTGTTGATCTACCCCCTCCTACTTCAGTTAGACAATTGCGCACTACACTGGGACATACTGGATACTACAGGAAGTTCATTAAGGGCTATGCACATATTACAACACCCATGGAGAATCTTTTGAAGAAAGATTGTCAGTTTCAATGGACAGAAGAATGCCAACAGAGCTTCGACACAATGAAACAGAAAATGGTTACTGTGCCTATTCTAGTTTTTCCAGATTGGAGTAAGGAATTTCATTTGCATGTTGATGCATCATCTATTGCACTGGGATCATTGTTAGCGCAACCAGGAGTAGGAGATATTGACCATCCCTTAGCTTTTTCTAGCAGGAATCTCTCTACAACTCAGATAAATTACACCACCACTAAGAGAGAAGGTTTAGCCATGGTGTATGCACTACAAAAATTTCATCACTACTTGTTGGGAGGACACTTCAAGATCTTCACGGATCACTCTGCACTGAAATACCTAGTCAACAAGCCAGTGTTGGGGGAAGAATATGCATATGGCTACTTTTATTTCAGGAATATGATTTTGAGATCGTGGTCAAGCCAGAGAGAATGAACAAGGGACCTGATCATTTGTCCAGATAAGAGCATGGAGAGGAACCTACTAGTCTAGAGGATACATTATCRTATGCACAGTTACTGGCCATCAGGAAGGTTGATGATCACTTCACCGAGATATTCTAGTTCCTGTCTACAGGAATGGCACCRCGCGAATATACAGTCATTTAGAAGAAACARCTGGTCGTCTGTGCTACAGATTTTTCCCTCATAGTTGGACAACTATATAAGATGGGACCTGATGAGATCCCGAGGAGATGTGTTATGGAGGCAAAAAGACCATTGACTCTGGCAGAAGCACATGAAGGCATCACAAGAGGACATTATGCAGGAAAAGAAATAGTGCAGAAGATTCTTAGAGTTGGCCTTTGGTGGCCCACTTTACACAAGGATGCTAAGGACTACTACAAAGCCTATGAYGTATGCCAATGAGTTTGGAAACCTTCCAGAAGAGATGAGATGCCTTTATCACCACAGCTAACCTTACATGTATTTGAGAAATGGGCCATTGATTTCGTGGGACCTATCAACCCACCAGGGAAGCGCACAGGAGCAAGATACATCATCACTGTGACAGAGTATTTGACCAGATGGGTAGAATCAAGAGAAGTTAAGCACTGTAGTGCAACTACAACTGCGCGTTTCATATTTGATGATATCATAACCAAGTTTGGATGCCCGAAGGTCCTCATGACAGATCAAGGTACACATTTTATTAATAAGACTATTGAAGCCTTGACTCAGGATTTTGAAGTTCATCATCAGAAGAGAACTTCATACCACCCATAAGAGAATGGTAAAGTTGAAGCATTCAATAAGATATTGGAGACTGCGCTAATGAAGATTTGCAGTGTGAACAAACATGACTAGGATTTGAGAGTACCAACAATATTATGGACCTATAGAACCACTTGCAAGAAGCTGACAATGAAAACTCCATTTAAATTAGTTTATGGTTTAGAAGCATTTGTCCCTATGGAATATCTAGTCCCTAGTCTCAGAATTAGAATATTTACAGATATGGATGACACTGGCGTTGTGAAAAATAGACTTGCGCAGTTGGTAGAGCTAGAGGAGGACAAATTTATTGAAGGATTCTATCAATAGTTACAGAGGGAACAAGAGAAGACTTATCATGAAAGACACATTAAGAAGAAAGTATTTAATAAAAGAGATCTAGTATTGGTATATGACAACAAGTTCATGAAGCATCCAGGGAAGTTCAGAACACATTGGCTTGGGCCATATGAGGTTGCATATGTCACAAAAGGAGGAGCTGCACAGTTGAAGACTTTGAATGGAGAATGGAAGGAAGGTTTGGTGAATGGGAACCGGTTGAATTTGTACTATGACAACCAGCTGCCTTGCAACTCTCGGTAGATCCTAAAGGAGAAGGGTCTAGGTACTAGGTGCAGTTGAAACTGGGTACCAGACACAGAAAATATATTCTGAATACAGTGGGGAGGAATTGAGCAGAAAGCACAGGCTGCTCCACGCAGTCTGAAATTGAAGTGAAATAAAAAGTTCAGATCTGCAGTTCCTCTGGATGAGTCACATGTGAGTGTTGGGGGCCTATTGGCCCTTGGGTATGAATTAAGAAAGAAATCAAAGAAAACGGAAAGGAAAAGATGAAGTGTGAAATGCACGGAAGACACATTAAATGAGATTGGGTTGAAGTGGACAAAGAAGCAGAAAAGAAGGAGTGAAGTACAGGAAGACGAGCCGTTAGATGAGAATATCGAAGAGAATAGATCAGCAAGGAAGATGGATCATGGACAACTCAACAAGTGGGAAAAAGGCACCGATGGATGCTTTGGAGCACTTCGCGGGAAAGATGGAAAGAAAGGCTGGCAAAGCCTAGAAAACACGGGTCAAGTTGACCTAGGGTTTTAGACACCTAGGGTTTCATATCTAGGGTTCCGACACCTAGAATTTGTCATGTAATGTATAAATAGAGGTCTAGAGGACCTGGGATGGGTTCGTTGAGAGAGGGATATTGGCCTGAGTGCATTCAGAGTTGGTTGTTATGATTGAGTGATTATTGTCAAGAGAGAGAGAGAGAAGTGTTGGGTGTGAGAGCCTTCTAGCATTATAAGATCTTCAGCTAGGTGCAATGATCAACCCTACAGTTGGGTGCACAGGGAGGGGAGAGAAGAAGAGAAACAAAGAGAGATCTGCAAGCTCAGAGCATAGATAGAACTGTATGTTTTCCTATAATATCAAGAAACATAGTTCTGTGGACATAGCCCTAGGGAGAGGGTGAACCATGTATATCTTGTTGTTCTGTGCAATTGATGTTGTGTTCTTTTACCTCCTGATTAGTATGTTATTGCATCATTGTGTTAGATCTGAGATATAACTGTGTGAAGTAGGTTTAAGTTGGTAAATGATATCTAGATGTTGTATTGTTGTTGTGTTGGATCCACTTTGCATTTCCTCTTGTTGTAGACACCTGTTTCCTGCAACCCCCTATTGCTACTTCGGGTGAGACTGTATCTGCTTTGCAGGTGTTTCCGAAAGGGCCAATAGTTAGGGCTTATTGGTGCATTGTTAGAGCTGAAATCTGGGTCTGCCCCTGTGCCAACACAAGGCTTCATGTGAGTTGGAAAGTTTGAATATGGGAGGGCCTTCATCCAACCCTATTAGGTGTTCCAACCTAGACATGAAATAAAATACCTAGGTAGAGGGATAGGTCATGAGGGAAGCTGTGAAAGAAAGAAACCCTTCAAGAGTAAGTTTAATAGTGATATGAATTTGGGCTTACTTCATGGCTTATGGTGTCATTAAATCCATTTCTATGAGCACCTTTATAGAGGGAGCACTTGATGCTTGATATACCCTTTCCTCAATACTTTTTGTATTCCGAACCCTTTAATTTCCATTTAATACCTAGTATTTATTTGCAAGTCAATGTTTCAAGCTTTATTCCTTCATTTTACTGGGCAATAGTCTTTTTATAATTGTGCATTCATTGCATTAGGAGAAGGGGTGATTACCATTAGAGGAGGTAGAGCTCAAGATGGCATGTGGATTTTATGGTGGCCTGCATCATTATATCCTATACACATACAACAACTGCATCAACCTCTAGGCCTTCAACCCCTTCTTTTCATGAGAGAATGGACCATGACCCATTAACGAAGTTTAGTTCCCTATGAGAGGCTATAGGATGGAAGGTGTTAAGTATGGTGGGGAATGAAACATTACCCTTGTGAGGACCCCCCAGTAGTACCCATTTTCTATGGGCGGTGACAACATGGGACTAGGGCATAGAAGATGACCACCAAGATGAAACAAGGAAACAAACAAAATTTTCCAAGCCAATGATCCATTATCCAACTTCAACGAAAAATCCTCATCCATGTTCTCAACAAATTAAGAACAACACTTTGCATGAAAGAAGGACTAACATACCTCATGGTGACACTCGCTTACCATCTCCCATACACTAGATTGCTTGGATGTGATGTCCTTGGTTGATCTGTAGCTGTAGAGGAAAATGAGGGAGGGAGGGGGATGTTGGGCTGCCATTTGTGGACATGTTGATCATCATTATGGTCAAGATTATTGTCTCCATTGCGAGCCACAAGACATGATCTCATCTAGTTACCCCTAGGCATGGGGGGGTAACAGGGTTGTCAGATAGCGTGTTATAAGTTTTTCCCGCAAGCCCATCAAGATTTTCCTCACAAAGTGTAACTTAACTTGTGTTGTGATTTTCCCAAAGCATGTGACCCGCAAGCCTATAGAAAAAAATTTCATGGAATTTTCCCCACGAAGTGTCAAGTTGCAGGATATAGGGTTTTCCCAAAACCTGCAAGTCGTAAGCCTATCAGACCTTTTTCTTTGTGGATTCTTCCCGGGAGAATTTATCTTGTCATGATTGTTTCCACAAGCCTTTTCCCACAATATTATTCTAAAAAGAATCCCCCACGTTAGATCTATATTGTTGATCTTCAAGATCAGAGTGGTCTCATCCGTAATTCCACCAACTTCTCCAAACTTCATCAAGCCTCTCCAAGCCTGCAAATGAATCTCGATCATTGATTCTTAATGTCGAGATGATCTTGATCGTTGATCCATCAAACTCTATACCATGAACTGTGCCTTTTTCCACCATGGCACTACCATTGTGGACCTTGTCAATCCACGTCATTGTTATTTTTTCATAGCATTAGGTTAAATATGAAGTTCATTCCATTTTTAAAATTAACCATAACCATAAATGTTGCAACAACCAAGATCACATGAAGAAGCACCATGCACAATAACACAAGATATATCCTGGGAAACCCTTCCCAAACAAGGGAGAAAAACCCAGCCAAATCTTTTGCTATACTCTTCAAGAGAAATACCTTTCCACCAAAGGAATATCCTAGCACACAAGAGGGTGCACAAAACCTAGAAACCCTAGCACCCAAGAGAGGTGCAAAACTTTGACCAAGAAGTGTACTTGTTGAAATTTCCAAAACTAACAAGTGAGTGTGTGTCTACAAATGAAAGATTTAATCTTACTTATATTAGACTTATCCTATCTATTGGCACAATAGGGCCGACCTCACTTAGACATATTAATTGTTTATTATTATAATAATTAATATTAATATTAATTATCTTTTACAATTTATCTTTAGACACAATAAGATAGGGCCAACTTGTACCCTTTACACAATAACTAAGGTTACGGGTAGGTCTGACTCTTGAACAATATATAGCAAAGGATCGGATACACCCACTAGTGCTCATCCATTAGGGGCTACATCCATAGGGATGTCATAGACCTAAGTCACTGCATTACATAGATGAACTAGGTCCTCACACGTGCACTTATGCTCAACCATAGTCATGTCTACTCTACATATTTGCTTTCCCACTACTACCGACGGGAGGATCATCTGGAGTCTTCACATCAACTCTGCTGCTATTCAGAGGAGGACATCAGATCACCTTCGTTCTTATTCTCATGATGATGTGCCTAGCACTTTTCAGGATTTCTCTAACTCAACAGATCACTCTTACATCGGATAATCCTCTGGAGCTATTCTCTCTCACGTCATGGAGGAGGCCACATATATTCCTAGCCCCTGTCCCAGGATAGAACCACGAACCCTTTATTACGGGCTTTCTCTTAGGTTTGTAAGCTGAGAGTAAGACTTCACATAGTTGCTATATTCCACATCTCATAGGTTTGTAGGCTGGAGGATGTCTCATATAGTTGCAATCATTAACACTCCCTCTCAGCTAGGGAGGCATTCTCCATCAAGCCAAGTCTCATACCGATGTACTCTAAGTTTTTTTTTTTTGGCTAAGGTCATCCATACTCCCTCTTAACTCGGAAGGAGTTTTTCACCAAGTAAAATTTTGCAGTCTACTCAGGTGTAGCAAGATACTGCAAGTATACAATCTTTCTTCTGTATCATATCTCTTTCATCTCGTCGTGTTTTGAACCATCAGGAGACACTGAAATCTCAAGGAGGTTTACACACGGCTCTTAGTTATCATCATAGGATCCATCTCATGGTTAAGTAAATCTATCGGAAGTTTGTGAAGCCACATTGCTTCGCACACTCACTGCTTATACATACTATGTCTCCGGTGCACACAAGGCCACAGAGTTTTGTTTCATGTTGTGTCAGGAAACCCTGGAAGACTTCAAGGTAGAACATCAACTAGATGTGTTCTTCTGGTCCACTATACTTTCTGTTGAATCTAAATCGACATATTTTTCAAACTCAAGTTCACACTAGAGGCATATCTCGAATCATATCCAACTGTGTCTTAATACATGTTTTGTTGTTTCCTAGTGAGTCTGTCTCAGTTGACTCATCACATTCACTGTATGGCGTGAATCAAGTCTGGTGTTGACTAGATACATCAGTGATCCAATCAATTGTGGATTAGTCTCATCTGAATCATCATCAATATTCTTCTTTAAATCCATCAGGGTGGCTTTGCATTCTGTCATACTTATTTAATATTCCCACTATATATTTTCCTTGAATCAAGAAAATTTCATCGGTCCTCTGTCATACTTCTTGTACCAAGAAGTAGTGTATCATACTCTAATCCTTTGTGAAAATTAGAAATCAATGCTTTCTTGTTTTCAACAACAAGGCTTCCTGAGTAAGTCATCAAGATCATTCTTGTCACCAACACTATATAGGTTTTGGATCAACAATTCTCTTGTTGAAATCCAAACTCATCAAGAATCTATCTATCTGATATATTTTCCAACTCATGAAAGGTGGTACGGATGGAATTGAATCGGTTCACTGGGTCAAGTGTCTTATCATTGACAAATCCCTCTATTTATGAGAAACCTCTGGCCATAGACCTCATTTTGAATTTCTCGACACTTCCATCAGCTGCATGCTTGATCTTATAGATCCACTTGGAAGTTATTGTTGACTTCCCTTTCAGGTTCCTGAATAACATCTTATGCATCATTCTTTAATATGTACTGGTATTCTTCTGTTATGACATCTTGTCATATTTATTCTCTTGTTGCTTTTCTAAGACAAGAAGTTTTAGCATCAATGAAGTGCCTCATGACTTTGAAAAACTCTTTTGCTTTCTTGGAATGTGCTTTGAGAGGCTTGTATGCCTCTTGCATAGTGAGTCTAGGTAGGCATTTTATGCCTTGCTGTAATATCACTGAACATATCAACTGGAGAAATAATGTCTTTCTCCCTCTGAACTGCTGAAGGCGGAGAAGGTATAGTCTTATTGTCAATCTCCATCTGAGATTCTCTGGATCTTAGTAAGACTATCTCTTCTTCAAGGACAACGTTTATGCTTGTCTCAATCTGTCTCTAACCATGGATGTTGATATGGAATGTCTTTGAAGATTCACTGTATCCTTTCTTTCTAAAGGATCTAGCTTGGACGTCTTCTCTTTGGGTACATGAAGATACATTGGGCACCCAAATACCCTGAAGTGTTCAATCTCAGGCTTCACTCTGGTGAAGGCTTCTATTCTGGTGAAGACTCTTGTTCTGAACATATACTGTGTCATACATGCTTCTGCCCATGAAATCATAGAAATATTTTGATCAAGCATTATTGCATTGATTGTCTCACAAATGGTTTTATTTTTCCTCTTTCTCAAATATTTTTGACTCCCTCTGAAGGATAAGCATCTTCCTTTGTTCTTGACCTATCTGGAACAAGAAAACAAGAGGAACCAAAACAAGAATATCTCGTAAAGGAGAATAATGAGTACATCTCTAGAATCAAAACAATCTTAAGGATTGTTATCACAACTACAACACCTATTTGTAAAGTAGCAAACTTTATAAATATAAGTTAGAGGAATGGCAATTACAACAATCAAACATGGAGTCTTCACTTCCAGTGTGTTTCTTTTCTTCCAAGTCTCCTTCACTCAAGATAACAAGTGCTTTCTTCAACCTGTCTTTTGTATTAGGACAATATTCTATCTTGACAGAAGGTTGGCTTAGAGAACAAATTCTATGATCTCAACTCTAATCCATCTAATATCTTGACTTTAATTTTGACCAAAGGTTAGTATGATGGTCATAACTTCAACATGAAACCTAGATCAAATAAATGTCATAACAAATAGATGCATATCAGAATAATCAAACCTGGGTTGCATTATTCTTTTGAATGTGTTGGATCTTGAGATCCTTCTGGATTTATGGCAAGAGATCCCTTCTCCTGCAAATACCCTTTAAAGCTTTAAAAATTTAAACATATGTGAGTACATATCTCTGATAGTATGTGCAGGTAGTGGCACCATCTGGTAGCAGCGGTAATAACTCTTAAAAGACTTCAAGGGTGAATGCAACTGGTACAACAACTGATACTTCAACCGATACTGCAACTGATTCTGAAACTGCAACTGCAACTCCAACTTAGGGTTTTATGAGGAAACCCTAATTTTTCAAACTTCAAATTTTGAAACTCTAATCTAGGGGAGAGATGCGCTGAGCTGAGGCGAGTAAGTTGATGCAGTTAGATTTCTGAAAATTCAAATTTTACCCCCTCAAACTTGACTAGCGGATTTCTGGACTAGTGCTTCTGGTTTTCTAGTACTTCTGGTACTCTGGTACTTTTGGTTTTATGGTACTTCTGTTACATTGTGAAAACTAGGGTTTCACTTTCCAGGAGATCTACCCACTGAAAAGGTGCGCTGAAGGTTCCAAAGAGTTCCTTCAGCTAGGGTGCACTTTTCTAGAAGGTTTTGAGGCTGAAAATATTCTTCAATACAAAGCCCTAATTTTCATGTACGACAACAATGACGTTTTTCCTTTTTTTTTCTTATGAAGAATGTTGATAAGGGATGAGACTTGGTGGATGCTTGTTCAATGGGTTCTTTCATGACCTATGCTCTGATACCATGTTAGTTTTTCATAGCATTAGGTTAAATATGAATTTCATTCCATTTTTACAATTAACCATAACCATAAATGTTGCAGCAACCAAGATCACATGAAGAAGCACCATGCACAAGAACACAAGATATATCCTGGGAAACCCTTCTCAAACAAGGGAGAAAAACCCAACCAAATCCTTTGCTATAGTCTTCAAGAGAAATACCTTTCCACCACCAAGAATATCCTAGCACACAAGAGGGTGCACAAAACCTAGAAACCCTAGCGCCCAAGAGAGGTGCGCAACTTTGACCAAGAAGTGTACTTGCTGAAATTTCCAAAACTAACAAGTGAGGGTGTGTCTACAAATGAAAGATTTATTCTTACTTATATTATACTTATCCTATCTATTAGCACAATAGGGCCGACCTCACTTAGACATATTAATTGTTTATTATTATAATAATTAATATTAATATTAATATTAATTACCTTTTATAGTTTATCTTTAGACACAATAAGATACGGCCGACCTGTACCCTTTACAAAATAACTAGGGTTACAGGTAGGTCTGACTCTTGAACAATATGTAGCAAAGGATCTGATACACCCACTAGTGCTCATCCACTAGGGGATACATCCATATGGATGTCATAGACCTGAGTCATTGCATTACACGGATGAACTAGATCCTCACACATGCACTTATGCTCAACCATAGTCACATCTGCTCTACAGATATGTTTTCCCATTGCTATCGACAGGAGGATCATCTAGAGTCTTCACATCAACTCTATTGCTATTCAAAGGAGGCCATCACATCATCTTTGTTCTTATTCTCATGATGATGTGCCCAACACTTTTCAGGATTTCTCTAACTCAATATATCGCTCTTACATCGGATAATCATTTGGAATTATTCTCTCTCATGTCATGGAGGAGGCTATATACATCCCTAGTCATTGTCCCAGGCTAGAACCACAAACCCTTTACTAGGGGCTTTCTCTCAAGTTTGTAAGCTAAGAGTAAGACTTCACATAATTGCTATATTCCACATCTCACAGGTTTGTAGGATGGAGGATGTCTCCTATAGCTGCAATCATTAACACTCCCTCTCAGCTAGGGAGGCATTCTCCATCAAGCCAAGTCTCATATCGATGTACTCTGAGTTTTTTTTTTTGGCTAAGGTCATCCATACTCCCTCTTAACTCGGAAGGAGTTCTTCACCAAGTAAATGTTTGTAGTCTACTCAAGTGTAGGAAGATATTGCAAGTATACAATATTTCTTCTATATCATATCTCTTTCATCTCGTCGTGTTTTGAACCACCAGGAGACACTAGAATCTCAAGGAGCTTTACACATGGCTCTTAGTTATCATCATAGGATCCATCTCATGGTCAAGTAAATCTGTCAGAAGTTTGTGAAGCCACATTGCTTCGCACACTCACTGCTTATACATACTCTGTCTCTGGTGCACGCAAGGCCACAGAGTTTTGTTTCCTGCTGTGTCAGGAAACCCTGGAAGAATTCAAGGTAGAACATCAACTGGATGTGTTATTCCGATCCACTGTACTTTCTTCTCAATCTGAATCAACATATTTTGCAAACTCAAGTTCACACTGGAGGCATATCTCAGATCATATCCAACTGTGTCTTAATACATGTTTTGATGTCTCCTAGTGAGTCTGTCTCGGTTGACTCATCACATTCACTGTATGGCGTGAATCAATTCTGGTGTTGACTGGATACATTAGTAATCCAATCAACTATGGATTTGTCTCATCTGAGTCATCATCAATCTTCTTCTTTAAATCCATCACAATGGATTTGCATTCTGTCATACTTCTTTAATATTCCCACTGTATATTTTCCTTGAATCAAGAAAATTTCATCGGTCCTCTGTCATACTTCTTGTCCCAAGAAGTAGTGTATTGTACTCTGATCCTTTATGAAAATCAGAAGTCAATGCTTGCTTGTTTTCAAAAACAAGGCTTTCTGAGTAAGTCATCAGGATCAGGGTCTTGTCACCAACACTGTATAGGTTTTGGATCAACAATTCTCTTGCTGAAATCCAAACTCATCAAGAATCTATCTATCTGATATATTTTCCAACTCATGAAATGTGGTACGAATGGAAGTGAATCGGTTCACTGGGTCAAGTGTCTTATCATGGACAACTCCCTCTGTTTATGAGAAATCTCTGGCCATAGACCTTGTTTTGAATTTCTCTACACTTCCATCAGTTGCATGCTTGATCTTATAGATCCACTTGGAAGTTACTACTGACTTCCCTTTCAGGTTCCTGAATAACATCTTATGCATCATTCTTTAATATGTATTGGTATTCTTCTGTCATGACATCTTGTCATATTGTTTCTCTTGTTTCTTTTCTAAGACAAGAAGTGTCAGAATCAATGAAGTGGCTCATGACTTTGAAAAACTCTTTTTCTTTCTTGGAATGTGCTTTGAGAGGCTTGTATGCATCTTTCATAGTGAGTCTAGGTAGGAATTTTATGCCTTGCTATAATATCACTAAGCATATCAACTGGAGAAATAATGTCTTTCTCCCTCTGAAATGTTGAAGGCAGAGAAGGTATAGTCTTACTGTCAATCTCCATCTGAGATTGTCTGGATCTTAGAAAGACTATCTCTTCTTCAAGGACATCGTTTATGCTTGTCTCAATCTGTCTATGACCAGGGACGTCGATCTGGAATGTCTTTGAAGATTCACTGTATCCTTTCTTTCTAAAGGATCTAGCTTGGACTTCTTCTCTTTGGGTACATGAAGATACATTTTGCACCCAAATAACCTGAAGTGTTCAATCTCAGGATTCACTTTGGTGAAGGATTCTATTCTGGTGAAGACTCTTGTTCTGAACATATACTGCATCATGCATGCTTCTGCCCATGAAATCATACAAAGATTTTGATCATGCATTATTGCATTGATTGTCTCACAGATGGTTTTATTCTTCCTCTTTCTCAAATAGTTTTGACTCCCTCTGAGTCAATGTGACTCCCTCTGAAGGATAAGCATCTTCCTTTGTTCTTAAACTGTCTGGAATAAGAAAACAAGAGGAACCAAAACAAGAATATCTCCTAAAGGAGAATAATGAGTACATCTCTAGAATCAAAATAATCTTAAGGATTGTTATCACAACTACAACACCTATTTGTAAAGTAGCAAACTTTAGAAATATAAGTTAGAGGAATGGCAATTACAACAATCAAACCTAGAGTCTTCACTTCCAGTGTGTTGTTTTTCTTCCAAGTCTCCTTCACTCAAGATAACAAGTTCTTTCTTCAACCTGTCCTTTGTATTAGGACAATATTCTATCTTGACAGAAGGTTGGCTTAGAGAACAAATTCTATGATCTCAACTTTAATCCATTTAATATATTGACTTTAATTTTGACCAAAGGTTAGTATGATGGTCATAACTTCAACATGCAACCTAGATCAAATAGATGTCATAACAAATAGATGCATATCAGAATAATCAAACATGGGTTGCATTATTCTTTTGAATTTGTTGGATCTTG
>SNQJ01S0120471.1:0-22955 GCA_010110895.2 Picea sitchensis | reverse complement strand
ACTCAAAGAGGGATCTCTCTGTCAAATTTATCTTTGTTAGAGATTTGATCTTAGGCTAGCTATGGAGAATATGATATGTTCTTGAGTTGGGTAGGTGCAGAGAAGAGGAACCATGGACAATGGAGTCACAATCCGAGATTTTAATCAAAAATAAATCCTACAGACAGCCTTACAGGGCAAGGTAGGAAAATCATTGGATTCTTCATAAGCTTGGGGTATGGTAGAGGAGGAAAAATGTTAAGAGGTCAAATTAAAGACAGAGCAGTAAAGAATTATGCGTTTAACTTTTAGTGGAAAACATTGACATTGCTTTAAACTAGGAACAGGGTGTTTTTACACAAATCCTGATCTTAAATATCTTTGAAACAATGGAGAAGACAAACATATATGATAACAGAGGAAAACAAAACCATAATGAGAAAAAACTTCACCAATGAATTTGACACAAGAATCATGTAACTACTGCGACTGTATTATTGAATTGATGAAAAATACAGGAGGCTCTGTGAGCTGTTTACAAAAACTAAATCATGGTCTCTTCTCCTCCCCCTGCAAATTTGATTCCATACAATATATAAACAATAATCTCCTCAGGTTCCCGAGGTCGAATTCAACCACCTCGGCCAAAAATAGCAAGAAATCCCCAAAAATCTGGAATTGTCCGCCATGAAAGGCGAGCCTAATTTCTGCAAAAAAGGGGTCCGAACAGACATTTGTTTCTCTTCAACGCTGACACCTGCAAAAAAAATAAAGGATTTTATTGTATATGGGCATGTGCTAGACAAAAACCTCCTTTGGTTTCCCAAATTCGCCTCCAGCTCGCCGTAACAGCTCCCATAAAATCAGGATTGTAACAGAAAAATGAAAAACTAGAAAAAAGGGCCTCGAAGATGGCTTCAATTATCCCTGCTCCTGGCACTTGTGAAAAAACTGAGAGAGGTTTTTGTTCTTCATCCTGTTATGGAGAAAAACCTCTCTCGGTTTCTTAAAATTCTCTTTCGTTCGCCCATAATCGGCTTCGGAAGATGACATGCTGAACAGGCAAAAATGGGTGAAATTTGGGAAAAGCAGTTTTTTTTAGGATAGGTGGTATTCCGGACCCCCCTGAGGTGGTAAGCAGTTTTGGGGGGGGGTACGCTGGCCTGTAGAGATGACAAGTGTCCAGGGGGTGGTAATGGAATACAACCATTCCGAACCCCCCTCTCGTTAAACTTCGGATGGCGAGGGGGGGTCCGAAAAAATTCATATTCGTTGGTTTGTTTTCGATTTGGGGTGTGATGTATACGTGAGGTTTGGGTGGGTAGACTTAGGGTAGTGTTAGTTTTTATGTTTTTTAATTTTTGTTTTATATTTATTTTATATTTAGTTTTTGTTTTATTGTTTTATGTTTGTTTTTTGTTTTCTTTTTAATTGTTTTATGTTTATTATATGTTTTGTTTTATTATATTTTCTATTTTTGTTTTTTTATTATTTATTCATTAATGTTTTAATATATGTTTTGTTTTATTGTATGTTTTTAATTTTTAAGTTTTGTTTTATTATTAATGTTATTACATTGTTTTTAATTTTATTTTTTTATTAACAAACTAACCTAATTACTAACAACTAATTTAATTATTAACCATTAATTAATTAATTAATGATAAATTTATTATTAACAAGTTTAACATATTCTAACTACACTAATTTTATTTGCTAATATTATTAATTTATTATTCTTTTTAGCCTAAGTTTGGTTTATTAGGGATGAGTGGCAGGCGAGGCGTACTCAACGGGACAAAAGGGCACAAAGAGTGGGGGCGCAGAGGTGGATGAATGGTGTAGCAAGGTGATGGAGGGTCAGGCAAAATGGATGGAGGGGAAAATGGAATCAACCGAGCCATATTTCGTCATCACGAAAGAAACGCTAAATCATCAGCTGAAGAGTCAGGTTACCTATGATTATAGGACCCCAACGGGCTCCAACTCAACCAGTGAGTTAATAAATGTAAAGACTTGACCAGGTTTCTCCGGGTTTGTGAGGCGTTTTGAGTCCTAGAAGTAGCCATTCTCAGCCAAGTAACCACCGAGCTAAAAGGAAGATATTTTTCCTTTATAACCTTATGCCAAATGTCGTCCTTCATCAAAACACACCACATGATGTTCACCACCAATGATATGCTAAACAAGTGTAAGTTCCCAACTCCTAAACCTCCAAAGATCTTAGGTTTTGCAATGATCTCCCATTTGTAAAGATGTATGTGATCCTTAGCCCTACTACCCGACCAAAGGAAATTGAACATCAACTGCCTGATCCTGTTAAGGACCGACGTAGGAATAATGACCACTGTCATCCAATAAACTAACATGCTCTCAAGCACCGCCTTTAAAATCACAAACTGACCTCCTAAAGTGAGTTAACGATTACACCAGAGGTCTATCCTTTTCTCAAATTTAGTGATAAGCCATCACCAATCTTCGACCTTATAATTTACAGGCTTAAGAAAATATCCAAGATACCTAAAACCAACATATAAATTTGTAAACTTGAAGGGGAATATTTTCTTGTACTGGGCTAAGCCCTCATGCTGAATCCCTGAATAATGCAAGGTTGACTTGTGTGGGTTCACTATCAGGCTAGACGCCCTACAAAACATTGTTAGAATGGAGTCAATATCCTTCCATTCCTGAACCGATGCACTGGTCATGATAAGAACATCGTCCACAAAAAAAAGATTGAGAATCTTAATAAACCTGGAGACCTTGCCACTCGTCAGCTTCCTTTCAGACTATGCTTGCTTGAGGACTAAACTGAGACCTCCCATCACTAAAATAAAAAGCAAAGGGGATAAGGGACTACCTTTTTTTAAACCTCTTCCACTCTGGAAGAAAGGTGTAGTCCCACCGTTAATCATGACTACAAATCAAGTTGTTTTAACACAACTCATAATCCAATTTGTTGTCATAAGACCAAATCCTGATTGAAGAATTGTCATCTGCAGAAAATCCAAATTAACATAGTTGTATGCCTTCTGTAAATCAAGATTCAGTATAATGGCCTTTAACTTTTTCATTTTAATAATGTGGAGGCATTCCTAAGTAGTTCCAATCACATACAGGATCTGTCTACTCTTTAGGAACCCCAACTACTCACCAGAAAGTGACTGAGATAGAACTGGCTTAATCCTGTTTGCAATGAGCTTTGCAATAATTTTATAGGTCAAATTACAAAAGGCTATAGGTCTGAAGTCACCAAAAGTATAGGGCTTGTTAATTTTTGGAATCAGAACTAGGAAGGTCTCGTTCAATGACCTGATCACATCACCACATCTCTGAGATTCCTCCACCGCCTCCAGAAGGTCATCCCCTACCAGCTCAAAGAAGGATAAGAAGAATTGTGCCATCCACCCATCCGACCTCAGACTCTTGTCCTTAGCAATTCCCTTTAGGAAAAAGGGTTATAGGTCTGAAGTCACCAAAAGTATAGGGCTTGTTAATTTTTGGAATCAACTAGGAAGGGTCTCTGCTCAATGACCTTATCACATCACCACATCTCCTAGATTCCTCCAATCACTTCCGTGGCTCATCTCTACCAAAATTTCAAAAGAAGGATAAGAAGAAGAATGTGCCATCCACTCCATCCTAATTCTCACTCTTTAAGCCCCAGTAATTTCTTTAGGGAAACAAAAGTACTCTTTCTTGGTGCGTGTTTTTCGTGTTTAAATGACAATCCTCCTCTTCACCATTCATAAAGTGTCGAACCATGCTTCATTGTTCAAAGAATTGTGTTCTATCCTGGTATTCTACTTAGAAATATTTCATAGTGCCTATCTCTTCCTTACAAGTGCTCTCATTCCATATGGAACAAGTGACTGTCTCAACTCGATCTCCCATAGTTTTATTTCATTTCTTTGTTACTAGCGAATTGGAAAAATTTAGTATTTTGGTCTCCACTGTGTATCCAAACCGCTCTGCTCCTCTGTCTCCATAATTCCTCTTCCACTTGAAGTAGCTTAGTATGTTCTTCCTCTAATATTTCTATATGTAGGTTTTCATCTGTCAAGACCAACCATTGAGCTTTTTCCTGATAGTAGTATTCTAGGTCCTGCTCGAGCTTATCAATCTTCAAGTGTTTCTAAATTCTTTGTTCTTTTGCCCACACCTTTACTCTATTTTTTAGCTCTTTCAACATCCAGAGAAGTATTTGTTGAGCAGAAGATTCATCCAAGTTATCCTTTTCTCTCCACACCTCTAGCACTATAAGTCTGAACTCCTCTTCCCCCAGCCACATGGGGTTCAACTTGAAAGGATAAGCTGTAAAATTAGGACTATTGTCGAATTGTAACATAACAGGTGCATGGTCTGAGATGTAAGGATAGGCGACCCATGACCTATGTCTGCCAACAATAGAGATCATATCCTCCAACATATATACCCGGTCTAGTATTTTGGAGATTTCATCTCGGTCGACTCTACCATTTCTCCACGTGGGAACAACATCACCGAGTAAGATATCGACTAAATGATTTTCCTAGAAAATACCTTTGAAGTACCCTGCCATTGGGTCTAGTCTAGTTGTGTCACCCCACACCTCTCCATCACTGACCGTGAAATTTAAATCTCCAACAACTATCAATTTTTTGTGTGCAAGCAGGCCCTACTAACCAACTTGTCCCAAAATAATTTCCGCTCTAAACAAGGCCCGTAACAGTTCAGGAATGTGATCTGTCGGTTATCCTCAAGTAAAGTACCTACCATAAATATACCACCACAACTTAAAAAGGGAACAAGATCTAACTTGTAAGGATCCCACACCACCACAAGCCCCCCAGAATTTCCAACAGAACTGACTGCACAAACCAACCAGTTTGGTCGTAAAGTAGTCACAAATAATCTAGCTTTCTTATCCTCAACCAAGGTTTCTTGAAGGAAAATGATATCAGGTTGTGTTATAGAAAGTAATCTTCAAAGGGAAGTTGTTTTTGGAGCCCCTCCCACCCCCCTAATATTTAAGGAGAGAAGAATAATTAGTTTTCCCTAGCTAGGGAGTTCATGCCTCTAAGCGCCCCTTAATCAAATTTGTTGGTTTCTTGTAAAGACGGAGTAGTAGCACAAGCTATTGCATTCCTACATGCACTTGTGGTTTTTAGCGGAGAGATCTCAATCCCCAAACCCCTTGACCAGGAAAATGCCTTCCCGACTTCATCCTCAGTCTGACCCCCCAACCCTACAGTGCACAAGAGTCCCTCTCGTCTTATCTCAACTCACCCTTGAAAGATGGGAAGGGGAGTAGGTGTCATGACCTCTATGTACGATGGAAACAGGATGTCAAGGACTGCTCCCAAGGAGATTTCTCCAACCTCTGACTCCCTAAAACCCTGTTTTAAGCTTCTTCGCGTCGCTGACACAGTGGAAGGTCCCTCCTCCCCCCGACTGTCCTCAGAAAGAGTTGTAGTGTTCGTACCCCCCCAACCCTTGGCTAGTGTTTTCCGTCCTTTGAGTCTGTAACCCCCCAGAAAATGCTTGAGTCTACCACATGAAGTAAAACCAGGATGAACATCAACGTCCGGGATGGAGGAAAGATCTAGAGAGTCACGTTCCAAGGCCGACAAAGAGTAATAAAGGGAGGGGTATTGTTTTTTTAACTTACCGACAATTGTGACAAGCATAGTTGGCGACATTGCCTCCATCGAAGCTATGTTGTCTTCCCCATTCCAGTATGAGTCCACCCCTAGGGAGTCACAATAGTTCACCTTCCTAATCATAGAAGCTTTTGATTCCTCCTCCACCACAAAACCTTGATAGTCCTTCTGTAAATTCCATGTTCTTCGACAGAAGGAGCATCTGAAAGGGAATCCTAGATAGTCAAGTTTTTGTCTGAAGACCCTCCCCCTCCATTCTATTTCAATGTTCTCCAATAACCCACTATGGATATCTATTTCAACCAAGACTTTCTCGATACGTTTATCAGGCCCCTTGAGAGATTCTTCATCCACTTTTATGAAACCTCCTAGCTCATTTTTGATGGTTGTAAGGGCCTTGGAGTTCCAGAGTTGTAATGGTAGACCAGGTAGAAGAACCCAAAAATGTCGAAACTAGAAGTATTTGGTTGTCGGGTCGAAACTTACCCTCCATTGTTTAAGCATGAGATTGCTTCCATTGATAACCCACAACTTGCCTAAGACTACTAGTGAATCTTCTGGGGATTTAAAGATGAAGCCAAACCAACCCCTAGAAAGGGTCATTACCTCTGGTGTGTAACCTAGCAGAGGAACCCACGTCGTACTCACACACTCAGGTAAACTATGTCTGCACAAGGTTCGGTAAGAGAGTCGCCCCACCAACGCATAAAGAGACAAATTGCAGGACTCCTCCAGTCCGATGTCACCCCCTAGAACCATCATGTGTTTTACTTTGTTTGGTTTCCACGCTTTCATTGTAGATCCCTTCCCTCCCTGATCTCTCTGAACTCTCCCTCCTGATCTTCTAGGTGATGATAACCTCCATGTGTTGGCCTGGCCACCCGTTGAGCGCTGTGGAAAACCTTCTTGCAGAGTAAGTGACCCTCTAGAGTAATGAGGAGTGTGTTTCAGGAGCTAGAAACCATGCTCATCTCTAGTACCATTTCATGGCGCTATTGAGAACTCCACATTTGACACCTTTCCCCCCCCTCTAGCTAAAGCCCTTAGCTCTTCATCTAAGGTGAAAAGCCCAACACTGTTCCATAGGGCCTCATCCTCCACACCCATCAATGCACTGACCTCAACTTCCATTAGGAAGATTCACCGCCCTATAGGCACCTGCCACCTTTCAGTCCCTTCTGTCCTTAGCAGGTAAACATCAGAATGAGCCCGAGGTTTTAGGAAAATACATTAAACTCTGAGTTTAAAGCTGGGGATATCGAGATCCTCGCCAATCACAAGGTTAAGACCAAAATTGTGTCAGAGGTCGTGTCCGGTTAACTATATCGCCTTTATAATGAATGTTGTAGAGCTTCCCCTTCGCCATGGTTGATACTGGAACATGTTTTTCGAGAGCTTCCCCTTCCCCTTCCCTTTCTTTGTTAGATGTTTGTGCCTATTGCTAGTCAACGCATGGTTTGGTATGTTGCTTTATTTTCTAGTTTCTCTTAAGGGGTTTGAGTCTTTTGAATAAGCCAAAATGACCTTAACACTTTTTCGTTATTGGGTTGTTGCATCATTTTTGTTGGTTATTTGGCTTGTGGTGTTTTAATGTTGTTGATTTCATTCACCTATTTTTTATTGGGTTTTTTTGGTGCTTTTAGCTTAGCTCAATGATTTATTATAAAAGCTTAGTGAAGTATACTAGTTGTTTTTTGGGTTCCCATGGACCCTTTCTTCTTTTTTGGCATCTTTATATAGATGTTGAGGTTAGACACATTTAGGCTTGGGGTGTGATCATTGGCCTCAAATAAATCTTACTCCTCTCTTTTCATCTCCAAGGAACTCTCATTGATTTATTGATGATTTGTTATTGTTTGATAATTCTCCTTTGACACCCTTTGACACAACCTCCTAGTCCATAAGCCACAATCTTTGACATCTCTCTTACACATTATTCTTCAACAAATGCCACTAATTCACTCAGATTTTTCTGAACTTTGTAATCACAGGTCATTCCAAATACTATCAATCTTCATGTTAATGCGATTTTGGATTCCTTTCAAGTTTTCACTAGATTACTTCAACAAAACCATTTTTTTAATCAATTTCAAATGAAGAGTAGAATTTCACTCAAGTGCAACAAGAGCTTGATTGTAATCTCCTATCTTTCCTTTTACAATATCAATGTAGTTCCTTTTACAATATCAATGTAATATGGTTTAGGATGTGGAGGCAATTAAAATTATTTACAATGTTCATTGTTTGGCCCAACCACAAAGTTCAACCTTTCCATCAACTTCAATAATGATGATGAAGGTGCATGGTGTTAAGCAAGGTGTTTTCTAGAGGGTGAAACACCACAAACTTTTGTAGAGACCATTTGCATTTACATCGTAATGAGCTTATTTCTTACAAAGCAATGTCTTGTTTTCTACTATAAAATACTATCACGACTTATTGATGATCACTCTTCTATGATATTTTTGTTGGTGTCTTTTCCAACTTCCTTTTTATAATATCACTATGATACTTTGTTTTGACAATGGTTTCTTGGGCATGTTCATGTATCAGTCTTAGTTTTATACCTTAGATCTTGTATTATGGAGTAGGATAATGAGTTACTATTTTTGTTCTTCTCCATTCGAAAATAACAAAAAATCTAATTGACATTTTTTTACAAAAATATAATATGAGCATTTTTTGTTTGATGAAAGTATAAATATTAGATGCATAGATTGCATTAACTAATGCAGTGAGAATTTTCAATGTTGTTGAATTCCATTGGTTGGAAGCGAAGACTTATAACTAATCCTTCCAACAAATCACTTTAAAATGGTGATCAGAGTCTACGATTTTAATCACTTTCATGATGAACTTGAACAAAGATTGGGTCGCCAAATTCAAATGAAAGCAACTCGTTAACCCATTATCATCATAATACTACACACACAAACACACACATTCACGTTGACAGTGAGATATCCACCAAGGCATTGGGCATTGGGACTAATCCTTTCTAACCTTTTTTTTCTTTCCAAATTGCCTAATCTAACCTAATTGCCTAATCCTTTCTAACCTGCTTGAGAGTAATGGAGCAATGGACTCACTACCAAGGTCCTACCCTTCTTCGAGATCCAGAAATCTCTGCACCGCTGAGTATTTATAGCTAACTAAACATGCTTTGATCTTGAACTCGTAACCACCAAAAGCCCCAAAGAACACTAAACAACTTTATATATATATATAGAGAGAGATATGTCAATAACCACTTATGGATCCATTATACCTCTCACCTAACTTGAGATCCATCATCATGACACTATCCAACATACCAAGCTATCGATAACAATATAAATGTTGTTCATGATAGTGCCAAGTGAACTTTGAACCCATAACCTCTTGGAAACCTACAAACTAAAGGAAATCACATATTAATATAACTTTGAACCCATAACCTCTTTGAACCCATAACCTCTTGGAAACCTACAAACTAAAGGAAATCACATGTTAATATAACTTTGAACCCATAACCTCTTGGAAACCTACAAACTAAAGGAAATCACATATTAATATAAAATTGCAGTTCATAACTCCGCATGAATTAATAAGTAAACAAACCTAATATTCCTAACGAGTTTATTTTTTTCTAACAAAACAAAATTTGGTTTTAATGAACTCATTTTTTCAAATTCTAATGATATGGATTCTCAAAACCCTTACCATAAAAGTTCCAAAATCATAATTCCCAGAAATTAAATAAAATTATACTCTTCGTCAAAATTGAGAAAAACATTAATTTAAAAAATATAAATTAGTTAACTTACCCGGCACTCATCCACCATAAATTACACATCATATATTGAAAAACATCAATTTGATATGGAGAAAATACACCCACGATAGGGGTCCAGGGGCCTCTTAGAAGAAGACACCGCTAAAATGAAACTCAAAACCTTTTAACGGATCTCCATCAGAAAATACACCAACGGTAGAAGTCCAGGCGTCGAACGGATCTCCATCGAGTTATGGATATACTGACAAGGTCGGCAGAGACATCATGGCACCGACATTACCCTATCAACTCCACATTTTATTACACGTTCTCCAACCGTCCAAAGAATTCTCAACATATTTCCCGGTTACAGACATAACCCAACCTAATTTCTATCTGTGGTAGCTTTTAGCATAGCATTTGGGTTCCATGGCTTTACTGGTTTGCACGACTGGGCAATCTGGATTCCTCACCTGCACTGCTTTATCTTCATCTAATGGCGAGGCTTATACACCTGCTGCAGTTCCATTGAAGAGCAGTTTATTAAGTAGGGTTACTCCCACTATCCTCTCAAGCTTCAACTCCTCCATACAGGGTCATGGCCTTCGGTGGAAATTTTCAGTTTGCCCCATCGTCACCAGTAGCAGAGGACAGATTAATTGCACGCTGTGGAGTGGGCCTCTGTCATCCGTCCGTTTGATAATTCAAGGGAAAAATTTTCAGGTATGGAAAATCTACTAGTATTTGATTAACTCAGCATTGCTTTATGATAGAACCCAGGATTAAATCACATACAAGATATGGATAAAAATGTTTATAACACCATCTGTGGTCCTATTGATGACCCTCAACTACCTATAATGCATTAGTTGGCTGCGAGGCTTGATTCGCAGTAACATATAAGGCCCAATTTACCATGATGGGATGTCTACATAGGTAGTGGCCCTCCTTTTTTTTCCTCGGAAAAAGATCATAATTTCATTATGGTATAACAAAATTACATACACAGATATTAACCAGTTAATACTTAACTGCATGCATATTTTCCAGCAAAAAGGAAAAGCTGTTTATCTCCCATAGATGCATATACATACATCACTTACAAGTTCTGTTAATCAATTTTGTTCCCAAAATTTTAATAGCCTTCTAAAATAGTTCCATAATCATATGCATTCCTTCCATACATCAAAAAAAGTAATAAAGTCCCGCCAAAATATAGAGGCTCCTCTTCATGAGAGGTATTCTAGTTCCCATAGTCAATTGTCCTGTCTTTCATGGAAGGGTCGATGGTAGTATCCCTGTGATCCATCGAGAGTGTGTTCGGTAACGTGCCATAGACCAAAGTTTAATTGCGTGGCTTCCTTGGAAAGTCTCTCTGCCATTTGATTCCTTTCCCTATAAATATGAGAAAAAGAGATATTGTCAAATAAACTTTTGATACGGAGTACATCCTCTAGCAAAGGAAGTAAGCAAGAAATTTGGCATCTATGTATTCCATTAGCCCAATTGATGATAACTAAAGAATCGCCAAAGACTTGTAAAGCTTTGCATCCCTTCTCAATTGCAAAGGGTAAGAGTAGTTTTAAGGCCAAGAGTTCGGAGTAATTATTTGTGCTAGCCCCCAATCCCTCCTTAAGAAAAAAGTAATGTGATTGTGAGAGATAGAGGCAGCCACCCCCCCCACAGTTTCTCTGATCAGACAGGGAGGCTCCATCGAAGTAAGCCCACAAGATACTTAAATCGGGGGTCTCCTCCTTGACATCCCTTCGGCGCTCCACAGTACCCCCACCGGAGCTCGAAAAGGATTTGTAAATCCCAATGCTTTGGACTACTACCCTTTCTGCTAAAAAATTTTCATCCTGGAAGATGTGACCATTTCGGGTGATCTAGATCCCCCAGGCGATAATGAAAGGGAAGGCCCGAAGTTCCTCTTGTCCACGACCCATCAACCAGGCCTTTAAGGCTAGTTCAAAGGTATTGCCTTGCCAGTCCGAGACAGTGGGCATCAATTCCCTTGCAAAAGCCCAGACTTCCTTGACAAAAGAACATTGTAAAAAAAGATGGTCCACTGTTTCTAAATGTGATTTGCAAAGAGCACAGGGACCTGGCCCGAAGAAGAGGCGCCTTTGTAGGTTGTCCCAGGTGGGAATTTTATTTGCCAGAATCGACCAGATTAAAAGTTTCCCCTTCGCTGGACAACACTGTTTTCATATCTTACGCCACCACCAAAGAGGTTTCCGTTGGTGAAGATCCGTTGTTAACTTTAAATATCCAGAACGGGGAGTGTATTCACCATCCCCTACACCGTCCCAAAGTAATTCGTCGTCTCTATCAACCAGACGTATTGAGGCGGACCGTAGGTTTTGTGTGTATCTGTTCCAATAAAGCAAGTCATCCTCTAAGAGTCCAAGCCTATGCCCTGCCATCCATCCTTGGTGCCACATATTTGAAGTGAGAGGATCTCCCACCTGTGCCAGATGGAAGAAGCCTCATGATGCCAGTCTTTGCCTTAATCCCTCAGGCAGGATATGTCCAAGCTGGCACCCGGGCCAAGGATCCAGGCCAAGACGCACCAAGCATCCAGAACCCACTCTCCACACCAATCCCGTCCCCACTAGATCAAAAGCCTTAATCAAAGCCTTCCAAATAATAGAAATCCCTGCCAAAGACTTGTTTAAAGATCGAACCCAATCTAAAATTGAAAGTGGAGCAATATATTTCTGGTGGATTACTTGGGTCTAGAGACTAGAAGTCTTTAGCAGTCGCCAGGAGCATTTTGCAGCAAGAGCTTTAGAGAAGAAGAAAATATTCTTCAGACCCCAGCCACCAAGGGCCTTTGGATTTGCAATCTGATCCCATCTTACCCAGGGTAAAACTTTTTTGTCCTTATTGCCCTGCCATAGATATGTGAAGCATAATTTCCTCATCTTCTCCAGAATGCCTTTGGGAATCCAGGCTAAAGACATCCAGTAAACCAGAATAGCTTCTAATACCAACTTTACCAGGACTAACCGCCCAGCCCTAGAAAGCCATCGATGGCTCCAACATTTAAGCCTTTTTTCCAGTTTTGTTATAAGCCACCGCCAATCGATCTTCCAACCCTTCATCAAGATCAAAGACTTGAAAGGGAAGTCTCTCCGCAATGTATTGTGTTTCCTCTTCATCCAGCGAAGAGAATGTGATACTTGACTTTTGTGCGTTGATTTCCATGCCAGTGGCTTGTTTGAAGAGTAGAAGTCCTTTGCACAGTTTTCCAATATCCTGTCTTGAGCCATCATAGAAAATTAATATGTCATCCACAAAGAGTAAGTGAGAGATATATAATCCCTGAGAGATTTTGATGCCTCTGAAGCTTCCAACTGATTTGGCTTCGATCAAGTAACAACTAAGACACTCTGCGACCAGTAGAAAAAGAAGTGGAGATAGGGGGCAACCCTGTCGAATCCCCCTTTCCGCTTTGAAAAAAGGGGTGGTTGAGCCGTTGATCAGGAGAGAGAAGGATACTGAGGATAAACATGTCATAATCCAATTTGTAAAAGCTACTCCAAATCCAAGATGAATTAACAACATGCGAATATAAAGCCAGTTTACCCTGTCGAAAGCCTTTGAGAGATCAATTTTTATCGCTGCACCTTTAAGTTTCTTAATTTTCATGCTGTGTAGACCTTCCTGTGCCACCCCGATGGCTTCATGAATCTGTCTGCCTTTCAGAAACCCAAACTGCTCACCGGAGATGTGCCATGAAAGAATATCTTTTAAATGGAGGCTGATGACTTTTGAGATAATCTTGTAGATACAATTGCAGAGGGAGATCGAACAAAAATCATCAAAAGTAGTTGGATTATCAGATTTGGGGATTAAAGCGATGAAGGTGGCGTTTAGGGGTTTGTGAATACGCCCATTTTGCCTGGACTCCTCCACTACTTTTAGAATATCTTTACCCAACAAATCAAAGAAACCTAGAAAGAATTCAATCGACCATCCATCCGGACCTGGACTCTTCCCTTTCTGGAAGGATTTCATGACAACTAGTAATTCCTGTTCAGTAACCTGAGCCATTAAGGATTCCCTCTCATCTTCCTCCTCAAATCGTGGGAAGAGTCTGGCTGCTTTCACAATTTCCCCGATTGGAGAGCCCGGTTGTGCCTTGAACAGATCTTTAAAATGAGAAATCCCTAAAGATGAAAGCCCTTCAAAGGTATTGACTAGTTGGCCATCCCTCTGAGTGAGACCCCAAATGGTATTATTCAATTTCCTGCCTTTGGCATAAGAATGGAAGAATTTTGTGTTCTCATCCCCACAAGCGAGCCAAATAGCCCGACTTTTTAGACGCCATAAAGCTTCCTTGTCAGCCAAAATAGTTCTCCGCCGAAGTTCCACTTGAAAAAGTTCTTCCCTAGCTTGCCTGGAGCTGAAGCCAATATCAGGGTCAGCCTGCCAGTCCAAAATATTTTTTTCAAGAGAGAGAAGCTCCTGATCTTCTTTTACTTTTTTCTCATGCGCCCAGGAGATGGTAGCCTGTTTAACTTTCTTTAGATTGTCCATAAAAAGAATTGCAGCATGCGAGTTGTGAAGTGGTCCTATAGGAATCCACAGATTACGTACTAAGGCCTGATACTCAGGATCCTGTAGCCATCCTTCGAAGAATTTGAAGGGGCTGGGTGTGCGTCGGGCCCTGCCACTTAATTCCAAAACAATCGTGTTGTGATCCGATTCTCCACCACTAGTGACCCATTGATGAGCAAGGCCCAAGGAGTCCACCAGATCCTCGTCATTAGGAAGCGATCCAAGCGTTTTGCAACTCTAGCATCACTAGTCCTCAAATTCTGCCAAGTTGGCTGTAACTTAACCGGATACAGATCCAACAAACCATAAGAATCAAGATAGTGCGTGAAATTGTTAGTCAAGGGGTCTAGAGTCGAAAGGGGGCCCCAAACCTCCGCCGCTCCCAAGGAAAAATTTAGGTCCCCACCCACGATAACCCCTGGCTGAGAAAGCCAAGGGCACATGGCCAGAGAATCCCAGTAACGTTTCCGCTCAGCATAGGGACCATAAATATTAATGAGCACCAAGGCATGCCCTAGCTCCTCAGAGAACAAAATGAGGCCAATCCCCGAATCAAAGCCCCAGACACTATCACATCTACCACTATTGAGTCTCCAACCTGTGGCAAGACCCCCAGAGCGTCCTTTTGCATCTATCGCCACAAACGACCAGCCGGGAAGAAGTGCTTCCAAAGAATTTACCACTAACTCGCTGACTCCCAGGGTTTCTTGGAGAAAGATTATGTCCGGGTTGTTAATAGAAACTAGTCTTTTCAAAGACGATTTTTTTGTCGGGCCCGCCAAACCCCTGCAGTTGAAGGAGAGAATTTTCATGAGGTAACCAACTCCTGGGGTTTCTTTGCTCTAAGCGCCCATTCAATGGAGAGTTGCCTGCCCGAAGCCACATCGAGTTTGGCTCGATCCTGTGCCAAAAGAAAGTGTGAGCGCCTGCCTCGACCCTGCAAAGAAGACAAAGCCCGAGGAAGAGACCCCAAACCAGACCCGAGTGGGTCTTCCGCATCGCATCCGCTCGAAGCCTCAGAGAAAACAACCCTATTGCGAAGGGTATAATGGATCATGGACCCCTCAGAAGACTAGGTACGGGAGGATGACTGAAAAGTAGAAAAAGAGGGAGTCCCACAAAGAGACCTAGGAGGAGAGGGTAGGGGAGAATCAGTCTCCAAAGGTAAGGATACAAAGGCGGAAGAAGAACCCCCAAAACATTTAGTTGCAGGGGTCACCGAAACAAAGGGGTCCTCGAACGAACAGTAAGCACTTGTCACTTGACCCGAAGTAACCACAAGTGTGCTAATCGATGAAGGAATTAGAGCCCTAGGGGGGGAGAGGGAGCAAAAGGCCGACACAGGCCGGGGTAGCAATAAGGGATAGTGGCCCTCCTATTAACATAATGGTTGATTAATGGTTGATTGATTGTAGGGAAAATATGCTTACTTGATCGGACTTCCCTATTCTATCCTTCCCATCTCCATTGCTTGGCCAAGAATCATAACAAAATCCTACATGATGGGGTGTTTACGGAGTTAGTGGCCTTTATATTAACATAATGGTTGATTTTTTGTAAGGAAAATATTCTCCCTTGATTGGCCTTCCCCTATTCTGCCCTTCCCAACTCCTTTGGCTGACTAAAAATTATAACAAAATCTGTACAAATAAATGGGATTAGCCACTAACAAGTGCGACTAGCCAACCTGGAAGACTGCTTTAAATTGCAATTCCCAAAGTTAAAGTGATAATGTCTTCCCTCACTACTAACATGACCCTGAACTTGTGGGCTTTCTTTAACTTGTAACTTGTAGTTGTTATCTATGTGATCTCCTTCATAGTAGCAAGTCTTAATGCCTCAGTGGCATATCCATGATTTGGTTTCCATCCTACATTAATACTCTCATCCATCTAACACTTTGTTTACGCCTCATGTTACATATACATCAGACAATGTAAGGCCTTGCCTGAGTAATGCCTTGTGTGTTTTGGATTATGGCAGTTAACAGATGCAGTGAAGGCTTATATAGAAGAAAAGGTTGGCATTGCAGTTCAGAAACATGCCAACCTGGTAAGAGAAGTCGATGTCCGTTTGTCTATCCGAGGTGGGGAGGTTGGAAAAGGCCCAAAAATCAGGCGGTGTGAGGTACCCACTTGCTGTTTATTGGAATTCCTTTTGATCTATTTTGTTGGAGGAAAGTCATGTGTACATAGAATGGAATGAGATGGGCATTTTGACTGCAGGTAACCCTCTTCACCAAAAAGCATGGAGTTGTAAGAGCTGAAGAGGAGGCTGAAACCATCTATGCCAGTATAGATATTGTCTCGGATATTATTCGAAGAAAGCTGAGGAAGATTAAAGAGAAAGATGGGGGCCATGGCCGTCCATCCAAGATGCGCAAACAGCCTAAGCTTGGAGAGCTTCTGTCTACAGTAGTGATGGATGTCAAGGAAACACGTGATAAAGAACTTGATGATTTGGCTGATGTTGAGGAAATGCGTTATGAAAAAATTGATGATTTATCTGATGAGGTATCACCTAGTTGTTTTTCTGCAAATTTTACTCTTAAAGCTTTATACAAAATGTATAGTGAAACATACCCTGCTAATATCATATTTTATTCACAACTCAAGTTATAGTTTAGAAATATCAAAATTGAAATTGTAAGAAAATAGACAAGATGATTGAAAATTCCTAAGCAGCCGTTGTCGAACTCCCAGGCCACAGTGAGAATGTGGGTGCCTTACAAGCATGGAGTTGGGTTCGAGACTTGAGCTTCACTAAAAACAAAAAGTAAACCCTCTAGTTATTGATAATTTTTCCACAATGGAATTAACATAGAAAGGCTGAACAACATGCAAAAGTAAGGAGATGGATTTCTTGTAAATATGAGTGGTTTTAAGATAGTTTAGCTAGAAGGGACTTGAATCTTGATCAATTCAACACATTCTATAAATGGATGTTGTGTTGCATTTGTTTGGTTTAGCACCGGTATGTCTTGCAGGGAAGATTAGAAGAAAGCAATATTTAGAGTTGCCAACGTAGATTCATGTTAACCTTGGATCTATTAAGCACCGAAAAAGATCAAATCCCTTGAGGTGTGAATTTTTTGGTCATTTACAATGGATTTAGGCTTCTTGTAGTCGTACAATGCAGATATTTGCATTGTAATTATATTTCCATGTAAATATCGTATCTATAACATTTCTGTTTATGTCTAAATCTGGTATCTCTTTTTATCTCTCTATATAGCAGTCTTTATATTAGGTGTACATATCAAATCTCTCTTCTTTCATATATATAAAGATATTTTTATTTCAGTTTGAATCTATATTTGGAAAACATATAGTATTATTATTATTATTTGTTACAAGTATTATATATTTTTTGAAACTGACATATGAAGATGTAAGCATTACTCATGGACATGACAACATCTCCATCATACTGGGCTGTAGAACTAGTGCCTTTTGGCGCAATAAGCCTTTATCATTTTCACTGCCCTCTTCATAGGATCTAACAAAATCTTTTACTCCTCCCTGTTTTCTGACTTTTACCATGTGCCTCTCTGATAGAAGATCTGAAGTCTCCAACAGATTGACTGAGAGATTTTATTCTTAACATAATTGAAGTGAAAAAAATTTGCTTGAATCTAAGGATGGTCAAATGCTGATTGTGAGAGGGAAGAAAAATACAAATTATATCCAACTGAAAATTACACTAGCTTTGGGAAGAAGCGCTTGAGTAGTGCTTCCTTATAATATTGTATTTCATGAAATATAAGATTTCAACTTTTATAAGATATGGAAAATGCAAAGGTTAAGAAACGTTTGTCTTGATCCTTGAAACGTTGTAAAACAACAGCTCTGATTCTCTAAAGATAAGACTGCCAACCAAGGACAATTCATTCTGTGAACTGAGGTTCACTAGCTTCAGCTAATCAATTTTTCCATGATCAATGCATTTTCAATTTGCAGGATAAGCTGGATTTATATTGCCACATAATCCCATTGTTTATACATTACGTGCCTCTGCTCTGTTCTGCTTCATCTTCCTTATGTAATGTCGATTATCTGTTTTTAGGTGGTTCGGACAAAATACTTTGAAATGCCACCAATGAGCCCTGAAGAAGCCTTAGAGCAGTTGATGAATGTTGATCACGATTTCTATGCATTCCGTAATATGGAAAGTGGTGGGTTGATGACTCATATTTTTTTGAAGTGTAACCTTCATGTTTTTAGGTTTTCATTGTTTGCAGGCATGATTCTTTCTTCTAATTGCTGGTATGTTGCCATCATTGCAGGAGAAGTAAATGTTCTTTATAAAAGAAAGCACGGTGGGTATGGATTGATAGTTCCAAAAAATAATGAAAGATGGGAGAATCCAACAATGGAAGTGCCAGAAGTGCCTAAAGAACGGCAAAGTGTTAATTGAGATATACTTCTCTGAGGTCTTTAAAAGACTCTTGAGACTTTGTCCATAAGTATTAGTTGAAAGTCTCATAAAATCTGATGAGCTTGAAGGGGAAATTTCAAATTACTAGACTGAGAACTGATTACAAATTGACAAATGACAGCTAGAAAGTGATTGCCAAATGAGAAACCCATAAACTGCACAGTTGTGACAATGTTGTTTCAGAATGAGGTTGGCCACACCTGAAGATTATATCCCATTTTCATGGGAAGTAGGCAGTCAGACTAGGAACATTTATCCGAGAGCCAAGAAAGAGTCAGCTTTTGTAGCAGATGTGAGGTCAACTTTAAATAATACTGGTTATTTAAAATATATGGAGTAATTGTGCATACAACATACGAATGTTAAATGGCTAGTAGAAGACTACGAGGAATGAAAATTTAAGAGGAAATGGATCCATACCCACATTTGGATCCATATCTGTTTCCATGCAACTTAGTTCCTTATAGATAACACAAGATTCCTGCTAACATGAGATCTGAAGAATTCGAATGGTTTAGTACTAATTAAACAAATTTGCAGTAAGCATTTGCAATTGTGATTTGGATATTTGATTGATGTGGTTCAAAGGTGCCTATACCCTATTACCCTCTTTAGCAAGACTGTTTTCAATTCAGTCGCGAGCTTGCAGTTGTTGCAATAAGATGTGAACAACTTAAACCTGTTAAAACATGCAAGTTCATAGAGTAATATTTCTTTTCTACCTTGTGTTAATGAAGTAGTCTTAGTTTATTATGCTTTCTTGAGTGGAATTATGTTTTCAGACAATAGTTGCTCTCTGTAATTTGGCGAAATTATTTTGTAATCTTACACTTAAAGAATTAAATTTGTGATTTTCAAGGTTGTTAAAAGTAGAGGAAGAATGTCCAATTTCATTTCAATCTCAGCAGTCTTCTTTGACATTGTGTAATGTCCACGACACAAAGGCAATAACTTTCATTTTGGGTTTTTGAATCAGTGATCTTCTATGACATTGTGTATGGTCCATAACTTGAAGGTAGTAACTTCATTTGTGGGTTTTTATATCCACGTGTTGAGATGAACCTACAGTTGATTTGTAATACCTCGTTATACATGGGCCAATATTAAATAGCATGTAAATATATTTTGACTGGGTGCAGAGCCAAGAGTACTTCATCATGTAAATATTTGTGCATATAAGGCAACTCGTGTGACATTGTAAAGTTCAAAGTCGGAGCCCAATGTCAAGTACCCAACTTTTTCCAGTTAAACATAAAGTTGTGACACAAACATGATAAGCATGGAAAAGTGAATTAATATAAACACAAGCATGATAAGCATGAAAAAGTGAATTAATATAAAATGAGCATAAGAACCATAGGAAAGAAGAGCAAGCACTATGACTTGGCAAGGGGAAAAGGGGAGTGAAACCATTTGTCATTCGTTCAACTCCCTTTCATGTTGCGAGAAGTGGCATGAGCATAAAAGCCATGAGGATAAAAGAACACCTTATATTCACATGCACAATGTTCACTATTTATATTTCCTCTGTAGATATAACTTTTGAAGAATGTACAATGTTTATCAATTATATTTTTTTAGCACATGAGAATCGGTGAGTTTGTTTCAGGAAGGAATTTTCCCTCACCCACCAAGGATCCATCCTCATCGTGTTATAATGGGTCTTCCCCATGATTGTACCTGTAGGCCCATGGCTAATGGGTTGATGTTTCTATTATGAGGAATTTTCCCACACCCACCAAGGGTCCATCCTCATCGTGTTATCGTGTTATGATGGGTCTTCCCCGTGATTGTACCTACTAGGCCCATGGCTAGTGGCTTGATGTTCCCATTATGAGTGGCTAAACATGACCATTTACACTATGTAAAAATAACTGTGGGGAAGGATGAAAGGTTCCTACTATTCCTTCACTTCCCATTCTTTTGTTACCCCATGGTGAGTTGGCGAATGTTGTCATTGCATAGAGATGACAATGAGTTGTTGTTTCTTATCGCTGGAGGATGTACACCCATGCCGAGATTGCTGTTTGTGAGAGGTGGTAATTGCGTGTTGGTTTGATTTTCCTACTTCTATGAGAAGATAGTAGTGATAGATTAAGGTAATGGCCTCTTTCTTCTTGTTGGGTTGTAGTCCATAACTGTTATCAAGGTTGAAGCCTTCAAATGATGTGGGTTGTAGCACATAAATTTTAATTGCTTGCTTGTTGGTATTCTTTGAGGGTGAAATAGCCTATGATTTTGGCCAAGCCCTTGTCAATTCATAGCCTCAACTTTGGAAAATCATTCTTGGGCAATTGTTCGTACATTTTCATATGTTTTTTTTTGGTCAAATAAGTGTTTTGAAGGTGTTTTAATGTTGAATGTGTTTGATAATTATTTGTTTAATCCTAGTTATTATAATTGTTCCACATGGATTTGGGTTGCATGTAGTTTTTTTTAATAGATTCTTTTTATATCCCAATGCAATGAGCATACACCTTCCCATAGAGTCTGAGTGGGCCTAATGGTTGAGAACATGTGTTTCCTCCTAGAAGGTCACAAGTTCAAATCCAGAGGGGCTAGGGTATGTATACCTCCATAGACTTTACCAGTCAAATCGCTAGGCGGAGGGGGTCCCTTGTCCCACAAACAAGGGGGTCTCATACACCAATTTGGTGTCTGGCTTGGCCGTGACCTTAAAATTAGATTATTATTATTATTATTATGAGAATATATTCAATGAAGTGGTGTTGATGTGCAACATTCAACTACTCTAGCTTCTTCAGCTAAGAAGTCATGGATAAGGGGCATCTATTTTGTCAAAATCGCCTAGGACTTGCATATAACCCCAACCACATTTGCAAGCACGTGCACTAGCACAAGCATGAGCACACGTAGAGAACATGTCATTAATGAGACTTGAACCCTAGTGGAGGCAATAACATCTCTGCTTTCATTGACCCGACAAGCCACCATTGACCTATATAGATTTGGCTTGATTATGGATTGCATTTAGAATTTAGAGTGTTTTTAGTTAAGCATTTGGGCCTCCATCTAGATAGATGCTTCCCCATCAACATATGGGACCATAAACATATTTAGTTTGAGGGTGTGGTGACCAAGGCAGAATTTTCTGTGGAAGATTATAGCCTCAAACATGACTTTTAAGTAACTGATGTTGGTGGTGTGGATGTTTTTCTGGGTATTCAATGGCTTATTTCGATAGTTACCTATTCTAGTAATCATCGAGGAAATTCTTCTCTTTTCACCAAGATGGCCGTGAGGTGACTCTCAAAGGACTTGAACCTAAGAGCATCCAATCTGTGGACTCCTAAGCACATATCGAAATTGTTGAAGAAGGGTCACTTTGATTTTATGGCTTACTTATAGTGCATGGAATAAACTCCCACAATGAACTTATGCTTCAGGGCTTTGTGCAGTCCTTTAAAAGTATAAGGTGGTATTTTAGAGTGTGCCTATAGGACATCCTCCTGACGGGGGCATGGAACACGTTATTCCATTGGACCCCAAAAAAGGTCCCACCGTGGTGCACACTTATCAATATGGGCATTTTTAGAAGTCCAAGCTTGAAAGGCTTGGCAAGAGCTTTTAGACGCTAGGGTCATCACTCCTAACAAGAGCCCTTATGATGTCATAGTTGCCTTGGACAAGAAAAAAAGATGGTTCTTACTGTTAGAATATAGAAGATGGTGTGCTCGTTTTTCCATTGACGATACCCTCGTCACCCAACCACAGGCCGAAGCCTCCCTCTGAGCACCTTAACCTTGACCTGAGAATTCCTTCGGAAGCAAACCCTAGGCTAGATAGCCAAACAAAGGATAGCACATCTCTCCCCAAGGATAGCGCAACACAAAAGACTGATCAAATAGTCCCAAACCCTAGCCAAGAGAAATCCAAGCCAATACTGAAACTAGCTGCTGCTGCAACTGCAGCTGCACCTGCAACCCTCCTCCAAACCTGCGCACCCGCTGCAACTGCAGTGCGCACCAACTGGGAAAACTGCAGTCCTGAGATATGACAAATGAGAATTGGCGCCCTGTATTTATACTGGTTCTGCCAGATTTGCTGGGGCCGACTTCTCCTTCTAGATAGTGTCTGTTCAGTGTATTATTATTATTTCTGGCCGACGACTTCTCTTGGAGGCTAATAACCTAATATAAATTATCTTCTTGAGCCGACAAGGCTTCTAGGGTTATTAGCCAATTCATTAGGGTTTCTCTTGCTTCCCGGAGTCTTCTATTCTTATCAGGTTCACACATGGGGGTAAATACCTCCCGTAACTACCATAATATTAACACTCCCTCCTAGCTAGAGAGGTATTTACAGGTAATGGACTTGAGCACAAAACATACCATTTACCCGGTAGCATCAATATAGTCGTCTAGACTATTTCATGACTAGATCATGAGCATCACCATCACCATCAACTGCATCATCTCTCCAAACCATACTTCATCTGAGTAGTTGGATATGACGCTGGATAAGTCACTCTCACCATGGAGTGATACAAGAGGAGTAAAAGCTCTGAGCTGTTTTCTGTCTGGAAAATCTCTGTTCATCATTCATCTGAATGATCA